>CM076575.1:1841149283-1841320382 GCA_034641835.2 Pinus albicaulis | reverse complement strand
ATCTTATAAAATGATTGTGGCAGAAAAAAAGTGGCTAGAAAAGCACTTGTTCTTGTTTGATTTGATGTAGGAAAAGGATGCACTTTGCTGGTTCCATGTGTGGGACCTTGATCCACTTTCTAGTTGTCATATGACAACTTGTTTCCATTGGTTTTTGCTTCCTTGTATTGCTGATATTTCTATGTTCATGGGGAGATTTTTTTGGAGAGTGGGGTATGAGTTGAAGATGCCCATTGGGAGTATGATTCTCCCTACTTTACATGATGCATGTTTAAGGGGAAGTAATGGGCAGCCCATGATTTACAAAATACATCTCTTTCCTTCATATGGGATGAGGCGTTTGAAGATCTTGAGTTTTTGGAGGAGGCACTTCATGGTTTATTTTTTTGGTGGGGTAGCTTGGGCCACTCTTGGAGGTCATGAAATTTCAGCCCAAGATTAGCAGCAGCCCCATACTTATCATAAATGGAGAGAGAAGCCAGTTGGACGGGAGGATCCAGTCTCTCCATGCAGCCCCAACATGTTGTATGAACTGGGGGTTGAGGATCCTTTTGAGCTTGTTAGTCATCAGTATTGTTGAGAAAAATACTGAGAGGGGGGAGGGGGGGGGGGGTGAATCAGTATTTAGGGAAAACTAAAACTTTTTACTTTTCCATGCTCTAAAACCATACGCGACTTTGCTGAATACAACTAGCGTATACACGCGGATATCCTTCATGAAACTCGCGTATACACAGAGATCTAATTATGCCATTAATTCTTCACTTATATCATTCTATCACTCATTCATTGATGTTCTATAAACAGTAAACATGTGCAGTAAGAACAGAATAAACCATCACACATAAGCATCACACATGAACACCAGGATTTTAGGTGGAAACCCAAGTCGGGAGAAAACCACCGCCGCAGTTGCTCAGCCTTCAATATTTTATTATAGAGAAAACATCTTACAACATATGTGCTGGCGCAGACTTGACCAGCACGCAGGCACCCACCTGCGCTCGTTTACCAGCCTCTCCCGGAAGGGAGCTACGACCCCCTGACTCGTTTACCAGCCTCTCCTGGAAGGGAGCTACGACCCCCCGATCTCGTTTACCAGCCTCACCTGGAAGGGAGCTACGACCCCCTGACTGAAGGCTACAACCCTCAACACCTCTATGGACCACGTTTCATCAATTTTCACACTGGATCCAAACAACTTCAATAGAACACAACTTGCAGGCCTCGTTTCATCATATTTTCAGACTGGACCCACTCCATACTTTTAAGCACATTCAACCATGAAACAGATACATATAACTCACTGACAGATATCAGTAAACCAGCAGAACAGATCAGACATTTCTTACCACAGACTTCAACAAACCCTAGTTTGCATACGCGCTTTCCTTTCACTGATGTCGCGTATATACGCGCTTCCGTTCACATAAACCAGCGTATACTTCTGTACATATTACAGATCTAATTTCATTGCGCATACGCGCTTTCTCTTCAGCGAAGCCGCGTATATACGTGCTTCCTCTGCGTCAAACAAGCGTATGGTTCTTCAGATATTTAGGTCATTGCAATTCTTCAGAACAGATACATCACACAGATTTAACCCTTTACTTCAGACAGATGTTCGCCTTATCTCAGATCTAATCATTCCATAAATAGATCTAGCAAATACAAATACATTTCAGATCTAGATATCCTTCTTCATCATTTCTTCATAGGTGCATCATAGATTCAGATCTATCATCAAACCTTTACCCTTTCCATACAGATATACTTCACAGAGAAGTATTCATTCAAGCTCAGACATCTTGCACCCTCACTCATGATTTGCACAATGAATTTCTTCTCCTTATATAGGTTTACCCTTTTTCAATACCATGAGCCAAAACCACATTACTTCCGATGGTATTCCTGGATGGGGTCACATAGACGAATCATTACTCAATACAATGGGTCAATACCATGGTGGTTACCCCTGGTTTTGCACTTTTTGAGCGCTTTTGCCCATACGCGACTTGGCACTTACTTTACCGCGTGCATACGCGACTTCTACTAGACAAATCCACATATGCCTTGAAACATACTCTTTTCATCATAGATCTAGCACATACTGAATTTCTTTCTTCATTACCTTCTGTACTCACTGTAGATACATCAGATTTACATCATTTAACAAGATCATCAAGACATATTCCATCAAGCACAACTTCATCAAGTAGGTTGCCATCATCTTCATCAAGTGGGTTGCCATTCAAGGACAACATTCTATCAAGTGGGTTGCCATCAAGGACAACATTCTGCATCATATTGCCAACAATCTCCCCCTTTGGACTTGATGGCAACCACGATGGTGTTTGATCACTACAACAGATAGATACATTAAGAACATAATGACACCATGTCACTCTCCTCATTCTTTGACACCATTCAAACACCATGTCACTCTCCCCCTTTGACATCAAGGGCAAAGGACGGACCAAAACCAACACAAGGTTTTTCTCCTTGTTGTAGAAACAAGCGTGCTGCAGATCTGATGTACACTGAGGTGACCAAGCTCCCCCAGAGTTCAAAAATATTTTTCAATGAAGTACATGACTCTATGAACGTCCTATCACAAAAGACTCATACTTACATCAAAGATCCAACCAAGTGGATTTACATATGAGACCCAAATACCCAACCAAGTGGGTTTACACATCTCAACTCAACTTCCCAACCAAGTGGGTTTACAAATTTGACTCAGCTACCCAACCAAGTGGGTTTACAAATTTTGACAAGTCCTTAAATGACTGAATATTACAAATTTACATCATGGGTCTCAACATGACATTTTCATCAAACTAAAAATATAACTTTACATGACCAATACCAGAAATACCTCAAGAGAGAGATCATTTTTCAGAAACAACATAATGCCAACAATGCATTACACTAGGGCTCCCCCTGAAAATGTGCATCCAATGCATCCTTTCCATATGGCCAAGGCTCCTCCTTAACTTGTGCAACCTGAACACCTTCAACAGCAAGTCATCAGCAACAAAATCTGCATGATCTATCCATATCTCTGAATCATAAGACGTCTATCTTCATCAAGTAACAATCCGGGCTCATCCATGATCTTCATCATAAGAAACCAAGTATCATTTCATCATTATTTAGAACTGAGAAAATAAGTTGAAACGGAGTCAATAATACAGTTATTAACAGTCAGACTGATGCTCCCCCTGAACCTTTGTTCCAGATCTTCAGCTATCATATAAATTCTTTTATCATCAATGCATACGCGACTGTGTCTGCTGAAACTCGCGTGTATACGCGACTTTTGTTCACCGAACCCGCGTATGGAAAGTGAAGCATAGAAATTTTCACATTCCTTCATCTCCCCCTGAACTTGTCCTTCCTGTACCTGTCTTCTTCATATCAGATGCTCTGTTAGAAACAAATATAACCAGAATAACCAAACAATACTGAAAAATGCTGACCCCCAACCAAAAATTGTCAGCAATTATTCATACGCAGATGTATGTTAATATACTCGTGTATATACGCGGCTGTGTTTCATCAAAACCGCGTATTCAAATTAATCTTCTGAATTTAAGCAGATTTGTTCTTTTGACTGGCAGAGACTACTCCCAGTTTCTGTCTTAGATACTCGAACGCTTCCCTGGGCAGAGGTTTGGTAAAGATATCAACAACTTGTTCCTTGGAAGGAACATACTCCAACTTCACCTTTTGTTCAAGCACTTGTTCACGTAAGAAGTGATACTTGATGGGAATGTGCTTGGTCTTTGAATGCATAACAGGATTCTTTGAGATACTGATGGCACTTGTATTATCACACATAATGGAGATAGGAGATGTACATTTGATTTGGAAATCTTGCAAGGTTTGCATCATCCAAAGGAGTTGAGTGCAACAAGATGCGACAGCCACATATTCTGCTTCTGTTGTAGATAAGGCAATAGAATTTTGCTTCTTGCTGAACCAAGATACTAACCGGGGTCCCATATAGAATGCACCACCACTAGTGCTTTTTCGATCATCAACACTTCCAACCCAATCTGCATCAGTGTAAGCATGAAGAGTAAGATCAGCATTCTTTGGATACCATATACCAAGGTCTTGAGTTCCTTGTAGGTATTTAAAAATTCTTTTAACAGCCTGAAGGTGAGACTCCTTTGGATTAGCTTGGAATCGTCCAACAATCCCAACTGCATGCATAATGTCTGGTCTGGTTCCAGTGAGATAAAGTAGACTTCCTATCATTGATCTGTATTCTGGTTGATTCACCGTGGGAGAATCATCATGAGCACTGAGATTGCATCCGGTTATCATTGGTGTGCTTACAGGTTTGCATTCTTCCATGCCATACTTTTTCAGAATTTGCTTAAGATATTTTGCTTGAGATAGGAATATACCATCTGCAGTTTGATGCACTTGTAAGCTAAGAAAGAATGTTAGTTCCCCAAGTAAAGACATTTCAAATTCTTGCTGCATGACAGAAGCAAATTTTTGACTCATAGATTCTTCGTTACTCCCAAAAATGATATCATCAACATATACAACTACAATCAATAGTTTATCATTTTCAACTTTTGTGTATAAGTTGCTATCAGCAGACCCCTTTAAAAATCCTTGTTGATGAAGATATTTGTCAAGACGATAATACCAAGCCCTTGGAGCTTGTTTGAGACCATATAGAGCCTTTTTAAGTCTACAAACAAGATTTTCATCATTTCCCAAAATGAATCCTTCCGGTTGTTCTATATATACTTCTTCTAGATCACCATTAAGAAAAGCAGATTTAACATCCATTTGATAAACTTTGATTTGTTGATAACTTGAAAAAGCAAGAAACATTCTGATGGCTTCAAGTCTAGCTACAGGAGCAAAAGTTTCTTCAAAGTCTATACCTTCTTGTTGAGTATACCCTTTGCAAACTAGTCTAGCTTTGTTTCTTACAACATCCCCATTCTCATTTAACTTGTTCTTGAAAATCCATTTAGTTCCAATGACATTTTTATCATGTGGTCTAGGTACCAATTCCCAAGTGTGATTCTTTTCAATTTGATCAAGCTCTTCATTCATGGCTTGCTTCCAACATTCATCTTTGCTAGCTTGATTGACATTGTGTGGTTCAATTGTGGATAGAAGTGCTAGATGACTAGAAGATCCCACAAGAGTTCTCCTTGTTCGTACACCTAATTCCTTGTCACCCAAAATTTGAGATTCAGGATGATTCTTTTGAACATATCTGGATGGAGCTTTTTCAGATAGATCATCTTCAGGTTCTTCATTGGATCCACTTTCTATATCATTTCTATTTGATGTAGAAGGACATAGGTCACCATCATCTTCTTTTGTTGTTTGTTTTTCTTCTTTAGGAGCTGCAGGAGACTCATCAATAACAACATCAATACATTCAATAATCTTTCGAAGCCTTTTATTGTAACATTTGTATGCTCTGCTTGTAGATGAGTAACCAAGAAGTATCCCTTCATCTGATCTAGGTTCAAACTTGCCAAGCTTTTCATCATTATTTTTGATAAAGCATTTACTTCCAAAACTCTGTATCAAGCTCTGCGTAGGAGAATTACCATACTCGCAGTTCATATGAGTTTTGTCACTATTTTACCCTAACATGAGCTCATGGAGAATGTTAGTCATTGTGATGTGCCGGCTCACCCCGAACATGTCGTAGTTCCGTAATCATCAAGCATAGCTCTAGCCATTTGTTTAGTTGTTCTATTCATTCTTTCTTCTATGCCATTTTGTTGTGGAGTGCCAGCTATACAAAATTGTCTTTTTATGCCATGATGTTCACAAAATTCAAGAAATTCATTTGATGTATATTCTCCTCCTCGATCAGATCTAAGACACTTGATTTTTAGATCTAATTCATTTTCTACCAATGCTTTGAAGATCTGAAATTTTTCAAATGCTTCATCTTTGTGTTTAATGAACCCGATCCAACACATTCTAGAGTAATCATCAATAAATAAGATATAGTATTCTTCCCCACGTGGTGACCTTTTCCTCATAGGTCCACATATGTCAGTATGAATGAGTTCAAGAGGCTTACTTGATGATCCTTCTTTGGCATTAAATCGTACTCTGGTCTGCTTACCGAATTGACAAGATTTGCATATGATACTTTCTGGTAGATTAATATTGGGAAGACCACGAACAGCTTGAAGTCTGCTTTCTTTGTTGATTTGAGAGAAGCTCAGATGCCCCAGCCTTCTATGCCATAGCCAATTTTCTGAAGACTTGCTCAAGTAACATTGATCTTGGCAGTTCTTCAGTACATACAGGTTGCTTGGATTTCTTTTCCCTTTTATAATAATTTTACCTGTATCAAGATCACGAACCACACATTCTTTTGAACTAAAAACAAAATTTGTTCCTTGATCACACATTTGACTTACACTTAATAGGTTATGCCTTAATCCATCCACATACATGACATCATTAGCCTTCACCTTTTCTTTTAGAAACACAGACCCTTTTCCTTTAATTACAACAGGAGTATCATTTCCAAATGTAACTTTCTTTTCCTTTTCTAGAGCATTATATGCAAGAAGTTTTCTTTTGTCACCTGTCATGTGTCTTGAGCACCCACTATCAATGTACCATTGATTTTCTTCACCTTCCGCAAATAACGCTATCCCACAATTTTCAACCGGTATTTCTTTCTCTTTCCATACTTTAGAGCTTGAGGGAACATGTTCTTTTGGCTGGACCTTGCTCCTGCATTCAGATTCTTCATGACCAAAGTTATTTCAATAAGTACATTCAACTTCGTTTTGAAGAGGAGAAAATTTGTTATAGGTGTTCTTCTTTGGTTCAATATTCATCCTTTTCTTTCTTGCTTCTCTTGTCATGATGGTTTTATATGCAACACATTGAACAAATTTATGACCAAAATTGTGACATGAGAAACATTGTCCATTGAAGTAGAAATTTCTGCGATCATGAAATCTTCTATTTGAATTTACCTGTTGGTTGTAGCTTCTTTGAAAGATATCCCTGTTAGTGTTCCTTGAATTGAGATGATCATGCTTTACCTGTAAATATCCTTTGTTCCCTTGCTGAGTGGCTGAATGTAGTGAACTAGTTGTGGCTGCTTTCAGATAATTTGGTGCTGAAGTCTGGGAAGATTCCCCAGTATATCCAAGACCTGTTTTTATAAGAGGAGACCGTTGTATCTTGATAATCTCATCTAAGGTTTCTGAACCTTTAGAAAATCTAAGATTGAGAGTTTTCACTTTCTCATTATCTTTCCTTAGACTTACTACTTCACACTCCAATTCCTCAATGCGTTTTTCCTTTGCTTCAAGCTGATTTTCAAGAGTCTCTATGATTATGTTCTTTTCTTCTAGGCTTACTTTGAGTTGATTGTTTTATTCAAGAAAATCATTGTCTTCCAGAGCATCCACAAAAGTATCCTTTTCTTCTCTAGATTCTTTTGCCATGAGCAGTTTAATATCTTGTTCACATTCTTCCTCACTATCAGATAACCCATCACTGTCTTCATTAATATAGTAACTTTTCCTTGTGCTAGATCGATTCTTATTCCTTCTTGCTACTTCTTTTCCTTTAGCAGATGTTTCTTTATAAGGACACTTTGCAGCATAATGACCAACTCTTCCATAATCAAAACATTTGAAAGGAAGCTTACCTTTGAACCTTCCGGTTCCTAGTTGGAGTCTTCTCACAAAATTTGCTTCTTCTTCTTCTTCAGATATATAGCTGGATTCCTTGACAACTTCCTTTTCTTTTCCTTTACGCCGAAAATGCCAGCCTTTTGATTTGAGACGGACCTCCTTGTCTCATTTCAAAAGCAGTCAGATACCATGTAATTGAACAATAGTAAGAGTTTGCAGATCTTGCCTTTCTTCAATAGCTGAAACTTTAGAGTCAAATTTTGAAGTCAAGGATCTTAAGACTTTTTCCACCAAAGTAGTATCAGTTATGGTTTCACCTAAATTTCTCATTCGATTTACTATATCATCCAGACGTAAGAAGAAATGAGAAATGCTCTCATCACTATGCATCTTCAAATTTTCATATTCAATTCTAAGAGTTTGGAGTTTTGCACTTTTTACCTTTGTGTCTCCTTCATAGATTAGAATGATTTTGTCCCATATTTCTTTTGCTGAATGTAGCTGCATCACTTTAGCAAATTCTGATTCAGACATGCTTCCCAATAAGACATTCATTGCTTTGGCATTGATTTCATACTTCTTTCTTTCAGCTGCATCAGTAGGAATACTTGTCGGGTATTGATAACCTTCTTCCACGATTGCCCATACATCTGCACCAAGACTTTGCAGATATGCTTTTGTTCGTACCTTCCAGAATATCAGATTGCTTCCATTGAATAGAGGTGGCTTTAGAGACATTACTCCTTCAAGACTTCCCATTGCGACGGATCTCCTTCAAGCGATCAAGCTTCTGCAGAAAGACCTCCTCTGATACCAATTGTTGGGAAAAATACTGAGAGGGGGGGTGAATCGGTATTTAGGGAAAAATAAAACTTTTTACTTTTCCATGCTCTAAAACCCATACGCGACTTTGCTGAATACAACTAGCGTATACACGCGGATATCCTTCATGAAACTCGCGTATACACAGAGATCTAATTATGCCATTAATTCTTCACTTATATCATTCTATCATTCATTCATTGATGTTCTATAAATAGTAAACATGTGTAGTAAGAACAGAATAAACCATCACACATAAGCATCACACATGAACACCAGGATTTTAGGTGGAAACCCAAGTCGGGAGAAAACCACCGCTGCAGTTGCTCAGCCTTCAATATTTTATTATAGAGAAAACATCTTACAACATATGTGCTGGTGCAGACTCCTACCAGCACGCAGGCACCCACCTGCGCTCGTTTACCAGCCTCTCCTGGAAGGGAGATCCAACCCCCTGACTCGTTTACCAGCCTCTCCTGGAAGGGAGCTACGACCCCCTGATCTCATTTACCAGCCTCACCTGGAAGGGAGCTACAACCCCCTGACTGAAGGCTACGACCCTCAGCACCTCTAAGGACCACGTTTCATCAATTTTCACACTGGATCCAAACAACTTCAATAGAGCACAACTTGCAGGCCTCGTTTCATCATATTTTCAGACTCGACCCACTCCACACACTTAAGCTCAATCATACAACCAAACTGATACAGACAACTCAGAGCTGTAGAATACAGATAGCAGTAACACAGCAGAACAGATCAGACATTTCATAACCCATGCTTCAGCAAACCCTAGTTTGCATACGCACTTTCCTTTCACTGATACCGCGTATATACGCGCCTTCTACCATACAAACCCGCGTATACTTCTGTACATATTACAGAGTTAATTTTGTTGCGCATACGCACTTTCTTTTCAGCGAAGCCGCGTATATACGTGCTTCCTCTGCGGCAAACTAGCATATGGTTCTTCAGATATTTAGGTCATTGCAATTCTTCAGAACAGACACATCACACAGATTTTACCCTTTACTTCAGACAGATGTTCGCCTCATCTCAGATCTTAATCATTCCATAAACAGATGTAGCAAATACAAATACATTTCAGATCTAGATTCCCTTCTTCATCATTTTCTTCATAGGTGCTTCATGCATTCAGATCTATCATTCAACTGTAACCCTTTCCATTCAGATATACTTCAGAGAGAAGTATTCATTCAAGTTCAGACATCTTTCACCCACTCTCATCATTTGCATAATGAATTTCTTCTCTTTATATAGGTTTACCCTTTTTCAATACCATGAGCCAAAACCACATTACTTCCGATGGTATTCCTGGACGGGGTCATTTAGACGAATCATTACCCAATACAATGGGTCAATACCATGGTGCTTACCCCTGGTTTTGCACTTTATGAGCGCTTTTTCCCATACGCGACTTGGTACGTTATTTCCCGCGTGCATACGCGACTTCTCCAAGACGAATCCGCGTATGCCTTGAGACATACTCTTTTCATCATAGATCTCGCACATACTAAATTCCTTTCTTCATTGCCTTCTGTTCTCACTGTAGATACATCAGTTTTACATCATTTCCAAGTCCATCAAGTCAAGAATAACTTCATCAGGTGGATTGCCATCAAGGACAACACATGCCAACAATTTCATCTTCATTCAGTGGGTTGCCATCAAGGACAACACGCTGCATCAAGGTTGACAACATTTGTATAAGCGTTAAAGGGATTTTACAACATAAAATATGATATATCATTTTCATATTTATCTACATAGATAAGTCATAAATGTATGCCTTACTCCATGTAGATAATCATGAAAATGGCATCTTATATGCTATGTCGTGGAAGATCCTTGTTACTTTAAAAAGGAAGGAAGGGATCTTTATCTAAATAGTTTATAAGGCACAATCCTTGCTAAGGTTTTGCAAATTAGTTAGCAAGCTAAGCGGATTTGATTGTGGGGAAAAATCCACAGTTTAGTGTGCTTGAGCTAGAGGAATATCAGGATGGGTGACCCCTTAGGAAGTCTTGATTACCAAGTGCAACCCATAGAGGTGATGATTGGGGCTATAAGATTCATTTCACTAGTTTCTCCCCCACTTCTTCACCCCTGTCAGCATCACATGGTGTAATGAGTGCTAAGTGGACTATCAAAAATCATGAGAATTGATCAATTGCAACTAACGCTCATATATATATGGGGCATAGACTAATGACTTAATCTATGTAGACAGTCCCAAAAATGGTATTTTATAGATGTTTGTAATCAATACTACTAGGGATAAAAATTAATTCTTGCTTAGTTAAATAATACTTATATCCAACAATGTCTTGTACCATTTTCTTAATCTTCCCCCTTTTTTGATATGGGTAACTATAGGGCCTTTTATTAGGAGGTGTACTTCCAAGTATTAACTCAAATTTATGTTCATGAGATATAGATATAAATTTCCCCTCAGGAATTTCTTGGAAGACTATGATGTTTTTCGAAGGTATATTTTAGTTCAATTGGAATATTTTCATCTTCGTGCTTCACTTCCATAGAATATAGTCTAACATTAACTACATGACAACCCTTTTTTAGGATATTTTATAGTCTATGTAAGATTTTGATCTGAGAGGGAGGATATTTTAACCTCAAGTTCATATTAAATTCCTTAATTCAAATCTCACCAATAACTCATTATAGCCTTTAGAAATTGTACCCAAAGTTCTCGACCATTGAAATCCTAAAATAACATATATTCCTGCAAAAGGAATCACATACATGGGATTTGATAAGTTATAGTTTTCCATGCTAAGGTTTTTGTTATGACATTTTCCTTCACAATTAATTCTCCCTCCATTTGCAACTAATACTTGAAATTTTTCCACTAGATATAAAAAACAATTGAAGCACCCTTCTAATATTTTATCAATTAAGTTGTGGGCACTGTCTGAATTAATAAGAAATAGGACCTTTTCCTTTTGCTTCTCAATGTATCCTACAATTTTGAGTGTTTGAGACACCAACACACTTTCTAATGCATGAATTACTATTTCACGCTTATCTGAATCTATGTTGTGAAAAATATCTCCATTATTTTCCTACTCTTTTAGGCTCACAAGTTTTTCATGAGCCATTTGTGTCTATGCCTCTATTTCCTGATCATGATCGTTATTTTTAAATGTGAACAATTTTTCTTCTTAATATATATGCCCATTTAATATTTGATTGGGTTGAGGCATGGTTTCCTTATGACCTCTTCCATTTGTTCAAGTGTTCGACTTGCATGTGGTTATTTTCATGGCTTGAATATAAAAAATAAAATGCATAGATCCATCAAAATTTTCTAGATGTCTTGGGCAAACTCATGTTTAATGTATTTCGTTAATAAACCATGTAAAATTCAAATAGATGTTTGTCGCTTATGTTATCCACTCTTGTGGATAATATTTAAAATTGTGAATTATAATCTTCAACATCACCTATGTGTTTGATTCTCGTCAGTTGACCTAAGTAGTATTTTTCCTAAAATTTAGCATATTATGTTTCTAGGTATCTTGTAAATAAACCCCAATATAATTTCAAGAATGAGGGTTCCTTTTAATTATCTATTAATGTCATTGATATGGATTTGTCTTGAAATATAAAGTTGTTAATGAAACTGTTTGATTATCATCACTACTATTATGTAATTTGAATTATATATTTGTCTATTTTACCCATGTAAAGATGTTTGTTCCATCAAAATTACTTCATTTCACCTTGGGAGAGAGGATACCCTTAGTAACTCATCCATGATTAGATCCAATATTAAATCTAATCCTCTTGAAATATGGTTATTGGCAGAGAGAAGGACGAAGGTTTAAGTTGCTTCTCTTATTGTTGTTGGGGCACTTAAGGATCTCTCGTGGCGGATTTACCATATGGTGGAGATGGGGTTTGCATGGTTCACAAACTACCCTGCATGATAATGATGTTTTCTTTGCAATGATTGTGTCAACCCCTGGCATATGCAGTTCCTGAACCCTCCTTTGATGACTCCTCTTGTCTTAGATCAATTATGGCCCAATTTTTCTCTCCCTACTCAGGATAACCAATCACAACTCATTGGTGTTAATAAGTCTTTTGGTGTGCCTAGTGATGATTTGATAAGCTACATCAAGGTGGTCGGTGGACCAATATTTGAGAAAAGATGACAAGGCTAGGAAGAGGTAGGAGCTCATGGCCAAAGGATCAAAGGTTTGAATAGGGAGGCCAAGCAAAACAACATGTTGGAGATGTTTGATGAGAGCCTGAATTGCATTATATGCATGCAATTACACGAGAACCCCATTACTACTCAACTTTTATTAGTACCTAATGAGATAGGCAAACCTGTAATACATAGATATGATATAATGCAGATCCCCCTTTTTTTCCTTTATTGGGAGTGGTGGAGAGTCTAGAAAATCAGAACAACAGAAAAGGGTTTTCGGTTTTTTTCAAGACCCTGAAAGGGAAATCAATCCAGTTCTAGGTCACTAAGCTTGAAAAGGTGGTGACTCTAAAGAAAAATATTGGAGAAGCATTTTGGGATTCCTGTAGGTCTATAGTGTCTTATATTATAAAGGAAACATATGTGATATCTATTACAATTGAAAGATTATATCATATCCCTGAATTCTTCCATCATCTCGTTTCTTAGGTAGAGTGGGGGTGTTTCGGATATCCAACTTCCTCATCCTCATAAAAGAATGTGACATGTAGAAATGGGCCCATTTCAATGCACCAACCTCCATCCATTCCAGGGTCGTATCTTGTTGAAAAATCGTATCAAATGCCAACATTGGAAGTAAACATTAAAGAGGTAAAACATCTCTTCTTTTTCTTCTATCAAGGGCCATAATTTGCAAATTCAATGGGCTTTGGCCAAGGTCAAAGGCACTACATCAGTGTATTTTTATAGCATGTACCAAAAATTGTGACATTTATCTTTGTTCCAAAGGATTTTTATGGTATAGTTTGATTCCCAGGAAGATCTAGAGAAAGTCTTGCAAGAAGGGCATTGGTTTTTGGGTAGAGCAAGACTTTTCATCACTCCATGGTTTCCAAATTTTGATTCTTCAAAAATGGTGGTAACAATGATGCAATATGGGTAAGGTTTTCAAACCTTCCTCTTCCATTTTGGCATCACAAGGTACTAAAGGACATTGGAAATGCTTTGGGTACTTTAAAAAAAACAGATAATAAAATTATACAAAAACAATTATTTACCTTTTATATATGTGTAGAAATAGACTTAAGCAAAGGTTTTCCTAACTGCATTATGCTAAAACATATATCATTTAAAGAGATGCAAACTTTGGATTATGAAAACACAACTTTTAGATGTCATACATGATTTCAAACAAGAAATTTACAAGATTCTTGTCCATAGGCTAAAAACCCCCCCCCAAAATAAAAAGGGGCAAGATCTAAAAGCAAAATATTGGAAACCTTTTGATCCCACTTTTTCGGAGGATGAAGAAGCAAAAATCAAGGAGGACCCTCCAATACAAGATGCTCTGAACATTTAGAATCCCAATGAACATGCACAACCCATGCATAATGTACAAATAATAGAATTGATCCATGCATCTGAACACGTTGGAACTGTGGTGCACAAAGAGGATGGGTTGGTGGGAAAATAGATAATACATGTATCAAAAAGTTCAAATTTTGATAAAGAACACCCCCCTATGATGATTGTGTCTGAGTTGGTAGTTGTTCTTGTTGACTCATCTACAGGAATATGGTAGAAGGTCCAAAGAAAAAAAGGAAAAAAGGAGAAGCAAAGTGACTATTATAACATTTAGCTTCTCTTATGTATTATTTTAGTTTTATATCTGAGAGGATTTTATATTCTCTCATAAGAATTTGGTCTTGCATATCTCAAATGTTTTCAAGCTGTAATTTTGTTCATTTTTTAGTTGCAATGAATTACGGTTTTTTTCCAAGGAACAAATAGTTATTGGTGGAGGATTGTTCAACCTAATTTTTTGCATTTTTTTTTCATGAGTTCCTTTAGTCACATTATTATTCTTAGTAAACCTCTCATCTAGGGTATGCATAAGTTTGGCTTCCATTTTTTCCGTGTTTTGTTCAATTTCCCTTTTGTTTTTATTTAAAAAATAAAAATAGTTATCATTTTTCAACATTATATTATCGAGTTCTTTATATTGGATCTAAAATTTTGATACCTAGTTCTCTAAATCTTCACTCTCTTCATGAATCATGGATGAGCTTTCTAGATGTTTATCTAGTATGATTTTTACTAATGCCCCTTGGGATGTGAGCCAAAGTAATATTTACCTAATATATCCTCTCTTTTATCTGTATCACAATTCTTTAATCACCCTACATAGATATTTTAATAAAAAATTATGAAGTTTCAAGTTAATATACCATTTTAATCCCTTATTTAAACACTGCCATATAACTAACCTTCAAAATATTGCAATTTTTCCAATTATAATTTTTTATTTTTGAAATTTTTATAGGATTTACTTTGAGATGTTATTATTCAATTTAAACCTTTTAAGAAAAATTTATGATTACATCACTAAAACTTGTTATTTTTTCCCTCTTTTAGGAGAACAAATTATATGGACTACCATGTCACTAGTTCTTCACTTCTAAATCTGAAATTTAGTCTTAAAATACCCTATTAGGTCTTCATTCAAATGCAATTAGTGGAACTCAATTTTGAGCTCACTAACTTCGAATCTAGCCATCTTTTTGAGAATATTTGCATAAAAGTAGTTTTATAACTAGAAAAAAATACCTATTTTCCATGTCCTATAACTTTGAAAAGCATAGAAAACCATTATGGATAGATTGATATATATTTTGATATAAAATTTTGAATAATATTCATTTTGTTAAATTTTGAATTTTTTAAAATAAAATATGCATTCACTGATTTATTATAACAAGTGAAGATTTGAACCTAATATAGGGGCCTTTGCCCCAAAATGGCTTCGTTGGATATAGCCAAGCTATAAGGATATAATTAGAAATAGAGTATTTTCAAATAAGAAGGTTTATAAAAAATTCTGAGTCTTAATCGAGAATAATTAACATCAAACGATGCACGTTAATATTTATCTTTCCTTTTCTTATTTTTTTAATCTTTTACGTTTAATTTTTAAATAATAATATTTTTAAAATAAATTAATAATAATTTTTAAAATTTTATATAAAATCTCATGGTTAACTTTTTTTTTTTTCAAATAAGTATTATATCATGTGGTATTATTTCACGTTGTATTATTTCATTATATAAATATAAAATTAATAAAAAATAGATAATAAAATATAAAATATTAGTCATAGAGAAAAAGATTTAGATTTAACTAGAAACTGGGAACAAACATTATCTTCTAGTCAGACTTCTAACTTTTACTTTTACTTTTGACATGCCATTTGGTCATACTTCTAACTTTTACGTTTACTTTTGACATGCCATTTAGGAAACTTTTATGATATTTATTAATAATTTTAGTAAAAAACTTATTAAAAAATTCAATATTTATCTCAAATTTTTTAAAACAAGCTTATAACTTTTTATGAATATTTACTATGTAAGAAAACAGTTATGAACATTTTTGGATATCTATTTCCATGTGTAATGTTTCAAATTAAGTTATCATAGTTTAAATTTTGGAAGTATTTATCATAGATTTACTCATTACATTTAAAATCTTTTTACTAAATTTTATTGTTAAATTAGAAAAGGTAATCATTCTAAATGAGCTTGCAATTATTTTAAATGAGTTTGCAAACAAAATTAAGGGTAGAAAAGATGATATTGGTTATAAGGTGATTCGTGAATTAACTTTTTGATTATAATAATAGGAATGTCAATATATTTTTACAATTAAAATGTTAATCTAGAGTTTGTAATCTTATAAGATTTTGTATATTGTATCTACATAATACATGCAATTTCTTTATATCTAATTTTTAAATACTGGAAAAAAAACAATAATTCATAAATTACTTAATTTTTGATTGTTTCAAATAATTAAAGAAATTAGACATTTGTTAGAAAACTTCATTCTATACATTATATATTAATATGAAAAATCTTTAATAGTGAATAAGAAACAAGTTATTGATATAGTTAATTCATTTACGTAATTTTCATATTCATGATTAAATGGAAAAGACAAGGATCATTTTTTTTTTTTTTAAATTCTCAAGCATAAAATAATTGTAATGATTAATGCTTAAATTCAAATAAACAAAACAAGGAATAAAATCTACCTAAGAAATTCCATACTTGTAGAATGGGTCTTACCTCTATGGAATGAAGAGCTAACTAAAATTCACTTGTGTAAGAACTTCAAAAGAAGCTTGAATTCAATCAAGGAAGAGTTTTTAAATCACAAAATAATCCACTTCCTTTGTTGTACTATGTTCTCTCTTTTGCTATGATTGTTAATTCTTCTCTTTGTTTGTAGCAAGGATGAATATTCCCTTTTTATAACATATTTGCAAAACATACTTTTAATGAACATGCTTGAGAATTGGAGATTCTCAATCCATTCCAACAACTTCAAAATAAGTTGATAATGTATAATTAATTGTCTTAGAAAATACGACATGAAAGGAATAAATATAGTTGATAATCATTAAGTGCACAAGTATATACCAAAGAATAGTTTTATAACTACACGATGTGCCTTCAATCATGTTACAGTTGCAATGAATCTTTGCATGATCGAGATAATTGTTCATAAATTCAAATGATACCCCTCAACATTTGTAGCATAAGATCCACAATATCATCTCACACACAAAATCATAACATAGGATTTGCAACATCTATGAACAATTTCGTAACACTATAGTGATCCATAGTAGCGATTGTAGTGACTCATGCCGTGGGCTTGTAGTGAAGAGAAACACAGTTTATTAGCAATTCATAGCATGGTTTGTAGTGATTTGTAGTGTAGTTGTCATGATCCGTAGCACGAGCATGGAGTGATCCACAGTAGTGATATGCACCAACTTCAAATTGATTGTTTATTTAGCATAGATAAATAAAGATTCAACAATCCTTAATTTACGATTTAATAAGAATTCAAAAGAAAATATTAGACTTTAAGAAAAAATTACTTTGAACCTTGAATTCATGAATTGGGAAAAGAGTTACATAAGAAGAAAAGGAAAAGGTACATAATTCATGAATTGGGAAAAAAGTTACATAAGAAGGAAAGGAAAAGGCAGTTGTGTAGGTAAATTGATGTTTGAAAAGGGGTAAAAATGAGGCTTGTTATCTCTCCGCAAATGAAGGTGTTCCATATCCTTGTGCATTAAGTCATCTAAATCATAGTTATAGGAAAAAGAGATTGAATTTGTTTGATGAATATTTTTCTAGCTATAAGAACCATGTCCTATGTCTCATAAACCAAGATAACCTTGGTTTATAACAATGGTTTCCCAGAATGTTTCTTCATTTTCATGTTCCCAGAGGATTTACCAAGTTGGTTTTTATTCCATCCAAGATATTGTAAGAGTGATTTTCATTTATAGGTTCAATTGGCTACTCCAAATTGTAAAATCTTCTTAAATGGAATAATCATTTTATTAAGAATTGCATTTGTACTTGGATGATAAACACCATACTAGACAAAAAAGAATTTGTAACCAATCCATTCTGTGCCACACTACTTCAAACAGGAGATATAGTGTTCATATACGAGAATACAAAGTTAAGGTTGGAATAACCTTTAGTTTCCATTTTCCTTTATATTTTTATTAGGAAATACCATCATCTTTAATAGGTTAATAAGGATTATATCCATATGTGGGCTATCTTGTTAATACATAAGGAAATAATTATGCGCTAGGTGCATCATATATGAGGAATAAAGTGAGTTTGTTTGAACAAATTTTCATGTTCTTGAAGGATTCTATGTGAAGTAAAAGAGTCTCCTCTTTCCCAAAAAATCTTTTATCTCCGTCGTGCTCTATATGGGAAAGAGAAATGCTCCATTGCAATTGATGCCTTAGAATAAGGTAAATTCCCTAAGTTGAACATCTCCTAAAAAAGAGGTAGGATACCCATATTTGTCATGACTAAGGATAAGTCAGACTACTAAAGGTCAAAAATCAGTTTTTGATCTTCTTTCGTATGAGTAGCTTAAGGTTCCACAAACTTTTAAGGTCGCACAATGTTAAATATTTCCATCTAATTACTAGCCTCATTTAAAACAACATCACTTATTCTTTTAGAAAAAATGCATAAACTAGGGAAGGAAATCTATAGGTTAAGGTTGCTAATGTTAAGCTATACATCTATTGTTTCTCTATTTATAACTTCCATACCAATTTCTTATTTTTCTCTCTTTTTTTGTTAGTCCAAAAAAATTGCCGTGGTTCCTTAGTTTCCCTATAAAAGGTGGCCCATTGTTCCTTCATATTATGAATAATATGATTATTCCTTTGTACGGAAATTGTACCTTAATAAAAAATTTATCAATATTATTCCACATGATCAATTCAATTTGGAATATAAGTGTCTTCTTATGATCAAGGGAAAACTCTAGTTCATATGAGGCTTCTTTTATTGGAGTATAACCTATAATTTCCTTTGTCTAGATAGATCTATATTTGGAACCTTTCAATTTTGGTTTTGTAGTAGTTGCATGCAGATCTTAAGGAGAAGGAGAAACATTGTTCTCAATAGAATTAATGATATCCACAGTGTTAATATCAATATTAGTCACGAGAACATTAGTAATTGGTTTTGTAGGTTTGGGTGAACCATGAAGAACACCACCTTCACATGAAGTGGAAAGTGGTTTCTCAATTTCATCAACAACACAATCAATTTTTTTATAGTGGATGTGTCCTTGAATGCTTTAATTTTTCTTTAATAAAAACCAATCATTCAAAATTTTATTTATTTTTTGGATTTTCCTATTCGTTCTTAGTAAAATAGACTAAGAAGTCCTCTAATAGAAGAAGGACTTACCAATTTGGAATTTCACCCTTGATTTTTTTAGCATGTTGTTCATATTTTGGAGCATCATAAGTAGCATCCAGAGGATCTACATTTTATAGAGTTCCCACATATGAATTGGAAAGGTTTGGTGGTTATGGGGATTAAGCAATTAGATTTAAAGGTTCTATGTCCCGAGAAGATTTTGTAGTTATTTCATAAGGTTCTTGTGGATGTTTTATATTTGGGCACACATGTAGATATGGTTTTGTAGCATTTGGTACATGTATTTTTTCCCTTTTCCCTTCTTTTTACTTAGAGGTCAAAGAATAGTTAGGGATTCTTATAATTTCTAGTGACTAGGCTACTAGGTCCTACTTCATCTTATGAATCTTTAACAACTAGGTTGTTAGGCCTTCGCTTGTCCTCTAAACCTTTATCAACTGAGATACTAAGCCTTTAATCATCTTCCTCTACCTCTTTATTATATTTTTTGTTTCATAATATACTTCTACAACTTGAGGAGGTTTTTAGGAAACAGATGCACCCCAATGATGTCCCTTATATGTTAGAGAATAAAACATGATAAGTTTGATGAGGCCATGGTGAAAAAATATCTTCATAGAATTTCCAATGTTGTGTTGTACTATGTGTGTATTTCTTTGGAGTATACAAAGTAGAAAGAAAGGAATGTTCAGGGGGTGTTGATGTCTTAAATGGGATAACAACTTAAAGTGATAAAGGAATAGAAAACTAAGCATCCCTTCATTGGTAATTTTCGAGAAAATAAACTACTTCATTTCATGGTGGAGGGAGTGAAGTGCACCAAACACTCTTACTCATGCACAGTGTCTTGCCCCTTCAAAAATTTAATTCAAACTAAATTGGTCATAGTCCTATAAGAAAAATAGTGATCTCTAGTTCATGGTAATCTTGTAACAAGTGCAATGGTCTCTTTTGCGATATGTGAGCGAATTATTCATAACATTGTTATTAATAGTCAAAATGATTATACATATTCTAATGTTATAGTAGCATGAAATCCTTGGAGTCATTCAAAATTAGCTATCTAGCATGTTGCTTGAAAAATATTCATAATAGCTAGCGTAGTTCTTAGAATATCAATTCCTACTACCTCATGTCACATACCGAATCCTCCAATTATGGAAAGGATTTGTAAGGTTACAAAGAAATCAATAAGAGTATAGACAATGAAGTGTGGTAGTAGAGTTCAATTAAAAATACCTAGAAACAAAATAGTTGTGTCACGGGAGTAAAATGAATATGGTTTTAAAGGTGGAGAGGATGGTGATGGTTATGTACATCATGTGAACAATAATTAATTCTCACCCATAATTATAGGGGTGATTGGATAGATATGGTGTGAGAGGAAATGACATGTAAGGCATTTAGAGATATGGAGGGTACAATAAACTTAACATTAGTTGACATGGCATTCTAGAAAGGCATTTAATACATTTGAAAAGTCGTTTTACTAGGAAAATAAGGTTACTATCAAGAAAACGTCGTTAACAACCTAAAAGGATAATCTAGAACCTAAAAAATCATATAAAAGGATGCATAGCTACTATACTTACCATGTATGGACACTGGACTTGAAAATGAAATGGACTGAATTATGAAAATTTGATCTTAGAGACAGAAGTCACAACATCTATAACTAGGCCATAAAAAATATTTGTAACAAGGTTTCACAACAAATATTTTCAATGAGGATCTACAAAAAAATTTCATAGTAGGGTCATGTGGCTAGGACTTACAACAATATTTCACAAATTCCTATAGAAAGGATCATCTGAAAAATTCTAAGACATTGTTGAACTAGTTACAATGAGTTTCCACAACAAAAGTGGATATATAGCAAGACAAAGTCGATTTTGTTGCGAGGAAGAACTAGATCTATAGCAAGGGAAAATTGTTGTGGAATGAAAAAAATTGGATTTGTAGTAGAGATTAGTTTTGTAGTAAGATAAAATTGAGTTCTATAGAAAAAATTGAGTTGGTTGAAACCTTAAACACCCCATGTGGATGTTAATATTTTTTTCTCAAAATTTTTTCGCCAACAATCTAGTTTAGATATAGAGCTTTCTTGCTTGCACTTCTATCAAATTTTTTACAATCATATTTTTTTCTTTGTTTCCAAACCAAGTGATGCGAGCCAAAGAATTATATTTTGGTATCACAAATTCTAGTAGTACATGAAAACAAGTTTTCACTACTATAATTTATTTTTTATTTTTTTAACAAAGAAATCAGGAAGATGCGGATTCTGGTGACATAATCACCTCACTTCCAACTTCCAATTTAGAATGTTTCATTGAATCTTTGATAAACATTTCTTTGGAAATTTAGTTTTAGTAAAACCCCAATCAATGGTCATTAGCCATGAGAGGGATTATACTCTCATCAATAATACAAATCTTAATAGAGCCATTTTCAAAAATCATGTCCACTACATAGGGTCCAAGTCATATGGTACGAAATTTCCCTTTAAATGTCTTAAATCGAGAATCAAATAATTAACCCAATCCCTTGTTTGGAATTTCTTTTCTTTAATGAACTTGTCATGTCACCTACCCCTCTATTGTTATATAATAGAGGTTGGTGTAAAACATATTGACGAATCTCATCAAGTTCATTGATTTACTCAAGTTGATGTTTTTGGACTTTAAAAATGTGAAAATTTCATCTATTGTAGCAACTGGAAATTATTCTTCTGACTGTAAATTTAATTATGCAGTTTATTTGATACGAGAAACAATTAATAAAATCACAACTACAATTTTCACCATAAAAATACCACGGAAAATAAAATACTAGAAACTGAGGAATTCTAGCATACACACAAGAATTTTAACACGGTTATTTTTGGACAAATGTCCCCAGAAAAACCCAATGTGGGAAAACCGGTGCAACAGATGAGGGTTTTTGTTATGAAACAAGCTCCAAAAATAGAAGAAAAGAGAGATAAACGCCTTAGAAATAAGCCACTTCGAGCGAGCAACCTCCTTTACATTACATAAATGAACAATTCTTGGATGATTCAAAGGACAAAACCTCCTTCTATATATAGGATTCCATGGGGTCACAATATAATCCTAGCTGACCTAACAATAATAATATAAGGGCACAATAATAACAATATGGGGGTTACACGGGTACAACAATAACAATAAGGGGGCTACACTAACAACAATAAGTGACTACACTAGTAATATAGGGACCTAACATGCCCCTCTCCTTCAAAAAAGTGTTGTCTGCAATGCTTAAGTAGCTTTGGATGCTTCTGTAGAAAATTCTCATCCTCTCATGTAGAAGCTTTTGTGGGTAAGTTCTTCCACTTGATGAGATACTTTGAAATTGATCGATTTCATAGCTATTGAGTTCTTGTTTCCATGACTGCTTCAGGTTCCAATAAGATTTTTCCTTCCTCATCAAGTTCTGGCAATATTGTTTGAACTAGAAGTGTGTCACCTATAACCTTCTTTAAGCATGAAACATGAAAACTGGATGCACTCGCGAAGAAGCAGGAAGCTCCAATTTGTATGCCATAGTACCAATCTTTTGAAACACCTTGTAAGGACCATAGTACTTTGGTGATAAATTATTATCCTTCTTAGCTTGCTTGAGGGACATTTGTTTGTATGGTTGTAGCCGTAAAAATACCCATTCTCCTACATCAAAACTTATCTCATTGTGATGTTGATCTACCTGTTGTTTCATTCGATTTTGTGCCAAATTTAGGTCATCCTTTAAGATTTGGAGAACTTGTTGACGATGTTTGATGTGATCTTCCACTGTTTGAACCTTAGAATTTTCTCTTAAAGATGATGTGATGGACGGTGGATGATATCCATAAAGTGCCATAAATGGGGTCATTTTTGCTGCAATATGGAAGGAAGTGTTATACCACCATTCAGCCAGAGGTAACCACTTGACCCATTGTGTTTGTTCATCAAATACAAAACAACAAATATATCCTTCTAAACATTTGTTCACTATCTCAGTTTGACTATCGGATTGAGGATGATAAGATGAGCTATGAGCTAGTTGAGTACCCAAACAAGAAAATAATTATGTCCAAAAATTTCCAGTAAAAATGGGATCTCTGTCGCTTACAATAATCTCTGGGTTTCCATGTATCTTTCGAATTGTTTCCATATATGTAGTAGCAACTGTACTTGATTTAAATGGATGAGATAATGCACAAAAGTGTGCATACTTGGTAATTATATCAACTACCACCATGATGACACTCTTTCCTTTGGACTTAGGTAAACCTGTGATAAAATCCATTGAAATCTCCTCCCAACATTGACTTTGAATGGATAAAGGTTGTAGAAGACCCGGGGTCTTAATTGTCTCAACTTTATTTTGTTGGAAAACCAAACATTCCGCCACAAACTTTTGAATATCAGATTTAAGGCCATCCCAAAAAAATTCTTTCTTCACCCTGTGGTAAGTTTTTAAAAATCCCGAGTTTCCTCCTAAAGGAGAAGTGTGCAATTCCAAAAGAATCTTTTGTTTTAGTTGGGAATTCTTACAAAGATATAAGCGATCTTTGTACCATAAGGAATCATTTTTCCAACTAAATGTATCGGATGTACTAGGATCTTGCTGCAACTTTTGAATGAGTGTCCATACATCTTTGTCCTTCTTCCATTCATCTCTTGCTTCGGTTATCCACTCTGGTTGGATAATAGAAATGGCACAAAGCAATGCTTCCACCTCTTCATTCTTTCTTGAGAGTGCATCTGCAACAACATTAAGCTTTCATTTTTTGTAGATTATTTCAAAGTCATAACCCAACATCTTTGTGACCCATTTTTGCTGCTCTTCTGAAGATAGTATTTGTTCCAAAAAGTGTTTAAGACTATCACGATCAGTTTTTACCTTGAAGTGTCTTCCCATTAGGTAAGTTCGCCATTTCTTTAGTGCATGCAGTATTGCTAACATTTCCTTCTCATAAATAGGTTTCTGTAAATACTTTCCTTTGATTGGACGACTTTCAAAAACAATGGGTCTTCCTTCTTGCATTAAAAAAAACACCAATTCCATTTCCTAAGGCATCACATTCCACAATAAAGGTTTTTGTGAAGTGTAATATCCCAAAAGAGGGAAAATATACAACAATAAGAATATCTTAAGATATTATAAAGTTGGAGCTACAAAAATATGTAAACACAACAATGGAGTAGCAGTGATAAATCAACTCATAGAGTGTGAGAAGAACTCATATTCATATTATTAAGTTATAGCAGCAAAATGTATACAATATCTTGAGGAAAGAGCTACTCAAGATAGGCAAAATCAGCCTCAAGAAACAAGTACATAAAATATGACAAAACACTGTTATAGAAGAGTGCCCAAGGCTATGACTGCGCAGTTTTATAAAATGAAACTACTGATAACATATGTCAATACATAGATATACAAGTGTATGGCTCATACAACATTGGGAGAGAAGATCTAAGCTCCCAAATACTATCTTAAGTCAATCCTGGAAGGATTGGCTGAAATATGCAAAACTGCAGAAATGCCGGAGTTGCAGGGTAGCAGCTGCAACTCAAAAAAAGGCTTGGAAATGGATGGAGAAGGCTGAAGATAATACATTATATAAAAATACCTCCTCCAATGGATCTTCCCAGTGAGCTGATCCTAACCTTTGAAGATATCACCCTCCCAGACAATCCTTGCAATCCTTCACGCAAATACCAGGCGAAAATAATGCGACCCGGGGATGCTGTGACTGTGGAGATGCCCGATAAAAGTTGGCCAAGTGAAAAGATCTGAAATATGCTCCAAGGGCTTCCAAACTTATCTCTCATAGGAAGGAGAGCCTCCTCCTCTGAAAAACAAGTGATGGAAGTGGTGTTGTGAACCCTCACTGCAACACCCTGCAACACAACATTATTCTGCTACAGAAATAACACTGTAGCTGAAGGAGGATGCTTGGCCTCAAGCCTAGATGTGAGGAAATTAGTACAAATCATTCAAGAGGCCTCTCAAGAAAGGAGACGGATTCCTAAACAGGAAATCCTTGTGCTAAGAAGCACTGCAACTCTGCTAAACAACAGGAGAATGCACAAAGTATAAAATGACAAAGAAATCAATAATCTAAATCATGAATAACAATAGCTGCCTTGCCCTCCTTTTAAACAAGTGAAAGCCCTCTCTCCATGGGTCCCACTCATTAGGGTTTCCTCCACCAAATAACCCTCTTCCCATTCATACTACGTTGTCTATCAAAGTGTTTTCCACCTCTTATACCAGTGCTATTGACTTGGTCAAACTTGACCTTGTCTCCATGCAAATGTCCTCTTTCACACATAAGGGTGTGAAATCCAGCTCTGATGATTATCCCCTTTCACATTTGAGGTATTTTTATTCATGTTTTAATATGCATGGGCTTCCTTACCCATTTATTTAGCTGCTAGGTGATAAAAACAAAATTTTAATATTCCATTTAGCTATGTGCTAAAATGGGAATATTACAGTCCTCCCCTCCCAAATGTTGCTTATCCTCAAGCAACTGCAAATATAAAACTAAGGGGCCTTCTTGAGGCATGAGGTCTGATATGAATTGGGATCTACCATCCCCATATTAAGCTCCCATCCCCAAGCAATCATCCATACAAAATGAGTTACCTCCCAACATGGCAACTCTTGAAAATCCTCTTCCACCTTTGGCTCCTGCAATGTAGGTGGGCTGAAAATCTGATCTTGGTAGAAAAAATATTCTACCCCATGCTGTCCTCCTCTCCACTTAAGATAAGTGTAGAATATATGTTGATCTTGGGCTGCAATAATATTGCCTCCAAGTGGCAAGATGAAGATTAGACCCCCAAGGATCTCTTCTCCAACGTTATGAAACATGTTGCCCAAATCATCTCATATGTGATGAGATGGAAGTCACCATCATATGACATCCAATCAATCATATTTCTCACCTCAAATGGAAACAAGTGCTTTGTTGTAGTGGCCACATACTCTCTCATGCTCCAATAAAAAAATGCAAGGCAAACAATGTGGGAAATATCTCTCCCAAGGGACACATCCAACCAATGTGTCATTCCCCCAATCATACTTCCAACAAATATAAATACAACAGCAACATAAGGAACCATAATGAGAACCATGCTTGCTGCCATATGTAGCAAGGGAGAAGGAAAATGGTCCCTCAAATGTAACCAACACAGTTTGGCCCTCAACTGCAAAAGAGTGTGACAAAAAGTGTGGTTTCTCAACCACTTGCTTGCTATCCCACTCTCCTCATATGTTTGGAGAAAGTGAATGATGTATGGTGCAAAGTGAGTCTGTTCTCTAGAATAAACCTCCTCCCCAAGTCCTCCTAGGGATTGGTCACCAATACTGCTCATGGCCTCAAGTAGACCATGAGGTCTAGAAAAAAGAATGCTCCTCCTTGGAGCATCATCCTGCACATGTATGGTTAAGGGATGCATATATATATTATACAAATCATTATGCAAAAAAACAATACCCTTACCATATGTCTTGCTCATGCAAATGGAGTGGCTCATAGATGAGTCTCCTCTCATCCTCACATGATCCATGCATCTCCTCGTATGTTGATCATTCAATATCATGCAAGAAAAATGATCCATGGAATACTCTACCAACAGCCGAGAGCTCCAACATGGATCTATCCTCCATAGTGACAACGCTGATGATCTCTCATGAAGAACATCTATCATATGGTTATCCTCTTCTTTGACATTTCCCATGCCAAGGATTCAAGTTGGAAGGTTGTTATCCTTCCCCTGTTTCTTTTGACACAGCGCAGAATTTGAAATGAGAGTGGGTAAAAATGATGTTGAGAGAATGCCTCTCTCCTCCTTGAGTCTACCCAAGAGTCTCAGCATTGTAAAATGACCCGCTAAGGTCTCCACTCCTCTGAAATCAATGAATGGTGCCTCAAAATGTGAAGCATCTCTCATCATCTGCTGATCTGGTGGTCTCCTTGGTGAAATGTCTCCATGCAATGAGACATCATCATCAAGAGTAGACTGCATACATGAATGGAAAAACGTGTCCTTGCTCTCACTGCGCAATCCAGTCTCCCTCTTAGGTGCATCAACCTCATGAAATAGACAGGGGTGTGTGCTCCTCATCACATGATGTTGGTCATCCTCCCTATCTCCTCCTTGTATCTCCATAGGTTCACACCCTATCATCAATGGCACATGTGAATCATGAGTTGTGCCTTGACCTCCATATGTGAGATCTTAGGGAATTTATTGCAATGATACAAGAATCCCTCTAGTTGGAGCAAGAGCTCCTCCTTCCTCTGCATGAGGTGCTAGATCAACTCTAGACATGACAGTGTTGTTTCCCTCCTCCTCATCAACATGTATGGGAAACCTCTCAAGAAATGGATCCTCTCTTGAAAAAGAGATCTCCATGCCCTCTTGTTCAGGAATATGAGATAGAGGCTTTGCCTCTAACAAGGTATGCTGCAAGATGTCAGTCTCCTCCATGGGTTTCCGAAGTGGATATGAGTTTATAGTTTTCTCCATCACATGCAAGGGTTTTGTTTGTTTATGTTTGTTTAACTTCTCCACATGTGTTGCAGAAAGTTTTCCATCAAACCCTCCCATCAATGCCTTAATAAACCTTGCATAAGAAGAAGTATTTGCATTCTTTAAAGTAAAATTCTAAAATATCCACCATTCATAGGCCTTACCTCCAAAATGCAACGTTGCTACTCTGATGGTTTCATCTTCAGAAATTTGATGTTGTTGCAAAAAGGTGTCTAGCTCTTCCACCCAAGCCCTGGCTGAACATGTAGGGGAACCATCAAAGGTAGATAGAAGAAATCTATCCACATTATGTTGTTTTCTCCTCCTTACCTTGATCTTGCAAAACTCTGGGAAAGTGATATGATCTCTAAACTTCTGAGTTTGAGATTCATATTCATGCAAAAAACCACTAAGAGTTCCCCTCTTAGGCATTCCTTCTTCCTCCCTCTCTCTCATGGAAAAATTGGGCATGTGACTGTGCTGTGCATCATAGGGTGTGGCTGCATGCTCACACTCCCCATAGGAAAATCTAGAGTTTGACTTAGTTTCAAACCCTCTTGGAGATTCTGTACACATCTCCCTCCTTACCTTCTTGAAATCTTCATGAATGCTCTGTATAGATCTTGGAAGAAGCTTTGTAAGCCTATCTTCCTTTCTTCCTCCACATAATGGAGTCTTCATCTTCTCTTTTCTTGATAGTATCATGGCTGAGATCCACGGGCTGAGCCAAGATTATGCTCTGATACCACTGTAATATCCCAAAATAGAGAAATTCTACACTATTGGGAACATCTCAAGATATTCCAAATGTGAAACTACAACAATATGTAACACAACAATGGAGTAGCATTGATAAATCAACTCATAGAGTGAAGAGAATAACTCATAGCCATCTTATTAAGTTACCATGACAAAATGTATACAAGATCTTGAAGTGTTGGCTTCCTCAAGATAGGCAATAATCGGCCTCAAGAAACAAGTACATAAAAGATGACAAAGAAAACAACACATACAAGAGTGACCAAGGTTATATTCTTGTGAAGGTATAAGAGCGCATGATAACATATGTCGATACATAGATATACAAGTGTATGGGTCATACAATATTGGGAGTGAAGATCTAAGCTCCCAAAGACTACCTTAAGTCAATCCTGGAAGGATTGGCTGAAATATGAAAAAACTGCAAAATGCCGGAGTTGCAGGGTAGCAGCTGCAACTCAAGAACTAGAAATGAATAGAGAAGGCTGAAGATGTTGCATCTGATGAAAATACCTCCTCCAATGGATCTTCCAAGTGTAAGTTTGATCCTAACACTGAAGATCTCACCCTCCAACAATCACTGCAATCCCTCACGGAAAATACCAACCGAAAATAACGCAGTCACTGAGGGATACTGCGCTGTAGGTGCAAGAAAATGGGTTGGCCAAGTGCCAAGATCTGCAATATGCTCCAAGGGCTTCCAAACTGATCTCTCAAAGGAAAGAGAGCCTCCTCCTCTGAAAAACATGTGATGGAAGTGGTGTTGTGAACCCTCACTGCAACACCCTGCAACACAACGTTATTATGCTTCAGAAATAACGCTGTAGCTGAAGGAGGATGCTTGGCCCCAAGCCTGGATGTGAGGAAAATCAGTACAGCTCCTTCAAGAGGCCTCTCAAGAAAGGAGAAGGATTCCTAAATAGGAAATCCTTGTGCTAAACAACACTGCAACTCTGCTAAACAACAGGAGAATGCACAAAGTCTAAACAGACAAAGAAATCAATAATCTGAATCATCAATAACAATGGTTGCCTTGCCCTCCTTTGAAAAAAATGAAAGCTCTCTCTCCATGGGTCCCACTCATTAGGGTTTCCTCCACCAAATAACCCTCTTCCCATTCATACTGCGCTGTCTATCAGTCTATCGAAGTGTTCTCCACCTCCTATCCCGGCATTTTTGACCCAGAAGCTTGGGTTCAACTTGACCTTGTCTCCATGCAAATGTCCTCTTTCACACATAAGGGTGTGAAATCCAGCTCTTATGAATATCCTGTTCACATTTGAGGATTTTATCCATGTTTTTAATATCATGACTTCTACCCATTTATTTGGCTATTTAGGTGATAAAAAAAAAAATTTTAATATTCCATTTAATTTGTGTGCTAAAATGGGAATAATGGTGAAGTACGGTGTAGGTTAGACCAGTGCTAGGCATATTGCCTCTTTAAGATGTTCAAAGGCCTTAGTTGCTTCAGGAGTCCATGCAAATGCATCTTTCTTCAGTAATGTTGTTAGAGGTGCTTCTATTCTCCCATAATTATTAACAAACTTGCGATAATACCCCGTTAACCGAAGAAATCCTCGCAACTGCTTTATGATTGTGGGGACTTTCCATTCCTTCATGGCTTTAATTTTGTTAGGGTCTACCTTAACACCCTCGTGAGATACAATATGACCCAGATATTCCACCTCTTTTACTCCAAAGAAACATTTGAGTTTTTTATGTTTCTCCTCCGATAGTTTGAGCACCACAATTGTACATGTTGTTTATGATCTTTGAACCTATTTGTGAGTTAAACATATCATCAAAAAATGTTGGAAAAAAAAAATACTGAGAGAGGGGGGGGGGGGGGTGAATCAGTATTTAGAGCTAACTAAAAAAATTTTACTTTTATTTTCTCAAAACCCATACGCTACTTTATAGAACAAAACTAGCGTATATACACAGATATCCTTTTCTGAACCTTGCAACTCGCATATGTCCGAATCCAATTATGTGTTTGAAACTTAACTCGGATCATTGCATTATTCATTCATCAGATCTTTTAGAAATAGTAAACAGGTATAGACAGAACATAATAATCATCACACATATGCAACACACATGAACACCAGGATTTTTAGGTGGAAACCCAATTCGGGAGAAAACCACCGCTGCCGTTGTTTCAGCCTTCAAAATTTATTATTAAGAAAACTTCTTACAATCATGTACTGGTGCAGACTCAAACCAGCACGCAGGCACCCACCTGCAGAAGGCTAAAACCTTCTCTCGTTTACCAGCCTATCCTGGAAGGGAGCTACAACCCCCTGCTTTCGTTTACCAGCCTCTCCTGGAAGGGAGCTACGACCCCCTGACTGAAGGCTTCGACCCTCAGCACCACTGCAGACCACGTTTCATCAATTTTCAAACTGGATCAAACAGCTTCAACACAACCCTTCACTTATCAATAATCATATCTTGCTCAATGCGTCAAACAGAACAGTGAGACCACTGTAACCAGAATATTAGATATAACCCAGACTTCAGAATAGATATGCAGAAACACATTCAACCTTCAACAACCATTAGATCAGAAATCATACGCGCTTTTATTTAATTAGACCCACGTATATACGCACTTTCCAGAAGATGAACCTGCGTATACTTCAGTGCAATTTCAGAGAAAAACCCTAACTGCACATACGTGATTTTCCTTCCACAGACCCGTGTATACACGCGCTTTTCATGAAACCAACCTGCGTATAGATCTATAAAAGATGAACTTTGTAGTACATAGTAGATTTATAAACTTACCCAGATTTCTTCAATCTCTTCAACAAGATTGCGCCAGGTCTTCTTCACTTCTTTTCAGATCATCCTTGACATTCACCATTTATAGATCTAGAGATCTTGAGCCTTCATCATGTTCATAGGTGCATCATAGATTTAGATCTATCAATTAGGAACAGGGTTCAACCATACAGATATACTTCAAAGTGAAGTATTCATCAAAGCCCAGACACTTGCACACCCTTTGCACAAATGATTTTCTTCTCCTTATATAGGGTTATCCTTCATCAATACCATGAGTCAAAACCACATAACTTCCGATGGTATTCCTGGACGGGATCAAATGGATAATCTAACACTAATTACAAGGGTTCAATACCATGGTAATGCCCCTAGGTATCATAGTTTTTAGAGCGCAAAAGGCATACGCGACTTTGAGCGTGCATATTCGCGTGTATACGCAACTTTGCCTCATAAAAACTGCGTATATGCTAACCCTGAATGTATACGCGGGTTCCCTTCACAAAAGTAGAGTATATACGCGGGTTTCCTTCACAAAAGTAGCGTATACATTGTGACATATTATATTTATCATTTTTCTGGCACTTACTGGAATTCTTTTCTCTGCCACATCTGAACTGATCTGAAGATACATCATTCTTACATCTTTAGCACATAGGTTGCTTATCATAGGCAACTCATCGAGTAGATTTCCATCAAGGAAAACTTCATCAAGTAGGTTGCCATCATCTTCATCAAGTGGGTTGCCATCAAGGACAACACTCTGCATCATATTGCCAACAATCTCCCCCTTTGGACTTGATGGCAACCATGATGGTGTTTGATCACCATAACAGATAGATACATTAAGCACAACCATTATTCATGAAAACACCATGTCACTCTCCCCCTTTGACAGCAAGGGCAAAGGGCGGATCAAAATCAACACAAGGTTTTTCTCCTCATGTAGACATAAGAGCTCTGCAGATCTGATGTGCATTGAAGTTACCATGCTCCCCCTGAGTTCATGTTGAATCTTCAAACATATTTTTCAATGAAGTACATGACTCTATGACCTTCCAACCAAGTGGATTTACATATGCGACTCAAATACCCAACCAAGTGGGTTTACACATTTTGACTCAACTACCCATCCAAGTGGGTTTACAAAATTGAACAAGTCCTTACATGACTGAATATTACAATTTACATCATGGGTCTCAACATGACCTTTTCATCAAATTACAAGTATGACTTTTCACAACCAAAAACAAAAAGACCTCAAGAGAGAGATCAAGTTTCAGAACCATCATAATGCCAACAATGCATTATTCTTAGCCAGGCTAATGCTCCCCCTGAAACTGTGCATCCTTTCCATACGACCAAAACTCCTCCTTAGCTTGAGTAACCTGAACACTTTCAACAGCCAATAATCAAGGCATCTTCCCCCAATATCAGAGAATGAAACAGAAATATAAGAGCTGAAACATCACCATAGACGCCATACAGCATCAGAGATACCAAACAACACCATAGCTTGTGCTGAAGAATGTTGACCCAGAAACTTTGTCAGCAACCACCCATACGCGATTTTCTATGTATGAACTCGCATATATACGTGACTGTCTTTAACGAAACTCGCGTATCCAATTTAATCTTCTGAATTTAATCAGATCTTATCTTCTGAGAGACAGAGACAACACCCAGCTTTTGTCTGAGATATTCGAACGCTTCCCTGGGCAGAGGTTTGGTAAAAATATCATCAACTTGTTCTTTGGAGGGAACATACTCCAACTTCACCTTTTGTTCAAGCACTTGTTCACGTAAGAAGTGATACTTGATGGGGATGTGCTTGGTCTTTGAATGCATAACAGGATTCTTTGAGATACTGATGGAACTTGTATTATCACACATAATGGAGATAGGAGAAGTACATTTGATTTGAAAATCTTCCAAGGTTTGCATCATCCAAAGGAGTTGAGTGCAACAAGATGCGGCAGCCACATATTCTGCTTCAGCAGTAGATAAGGCAATAGAACTTTTCTTCTTACTGAACCAAGATACCAACCGGGGCCCCATATAGAATGCACCACCACTTGTGCTTTTCCGATCATCAATATTTCCAGCCCAATCTGCATCAGTGTAAGCATGAAGAGTAAGATCAGCATTCTTTGGATACCATAGTCCAAAGTCTTGTGTTCCTTGTAGATATTTGAATATTCTTTTGACAGCCTGAAGATGAGATTCTTTTGGATTGGCTTGGAATCGTCCAACAATCCCAACTGCATGCATAATATCCGGTCTAGTCCCAGTGAGATACAGAAGACTTCCTATCATAGATCTGTATTCTGGTTGATTCACCGTGGGAGAATCATCATGAGAACTGAGATTACATCCGGTTATCATTGGTGTACTTATAGGTTTGCACTCTTCCATCCCATACTTCTTCAGAATTTGCTTAAGGTATTTTTCTTGAGATAAGAATATACCTTCTGTAGTTTGATGCACTTGTAAGCCAAGAAAGAATGTTAGTTCCCCAAGTAAAGACATTTCAAATTCTTGCTGCATGACAAAAGAAAATTTTTGACTCATAGATTCTTCGTTACTTCCAAAAATGATATCATCAACATATACAATCATAATCAATAGTTTATCATTTTCAATTTTTGTGTATAAGTTACTATCAGCATACCCCTTTGAAAATCCTTGTTGATGAAGATATTTGTCAAGACGATAATACCAAGCCCTTGGAGCTTGTTTGAGACCATATAAAGCCTTTTTAAGTCTGCAAACAAGATTTTCATCATTTCCCAAAATGAACCCTTCTGGTTGTTCTATATAAACTTCTTCTTCTAGATCACCATTGAGGAAAGCAGATTTGACATCCATTTGATAAACTTTGATTTGTTGAAAACTTGAAAAAGCAAGAAACATTCTTATGGCTTCAAGTCTAGCTACAAGAGAAAAATTTTCTTCAAAGTATATACCTTCTTGTTGAGTATACCCTTTGCAAACCAGTCTAGCTTTGTTTCTTATAACGTCCCCATTCTCATTTAGCTTGTTCTTGAATATCCATTTGGTTCCAATGACATTTTTATCATGCGGTCTTGGTACCAATTCCCAAGTGTGGTTCTTTTCAATTTGATCAAGTTCTTCATTCATGGCCTGAATCCAAAATTCATCTTTGCTAGCTTGATTGACATTGTGTGGTTCAATCGTGGATAGAAATGCCAAATAGCTAGGAGATCCCACAAGAGTCCTCCTTGTTTGTACACCTGATTCCTTGTCTCCCAAAATTTGAGATTCGGGATGATTCTTTTGAACATATCTGGATGGAGCCTTTCCAGATAAATCATCTTCAGGTTCTTCATTGGATCCACTGTCTATATCATTTCTATTTGATGTAGAAGGACAAAAGTCACCATCATCTTCTTCTTTTGTTTGTCTTTCTTCTTTAGGGACTGCATGAGACTCATCAATAACAACATCAATACTTTCAACAATCTTTCGAAGCCTTTTATTGTAACATTTGTATGCCCTGAGCCCCAAGGGTTAGCTCAATCGGTGGAGTCCCCGCTTGAAGTACTCCCCGATTGGGAGGTCCGAGGATCAAATCTCGTTGACACCCGCGGGGTTAGGCCTCAGTGTTAAGCCCGACAGTAGATCCCCTGGGAGGATGTACTGTGATTTATTAAGACCGTGGATGTAGCCAGTACGTGTGTGCGGGCACATAGGAAAGTGAACCACCTGAAAAAAAAATTTGTATGCCCACCCCAATGGTGAGTAACCAAGAAGTATTCCTTCATCGATCTAGGTTCAAACTTGCCCGAAGCTTTTCATCATTATTTTTGATAAAGCATTTACTTCCAAAAACTCTAAAATGCTTCACAGAGGGAGAATTACCATACCAGAGTTCATATGGAGTTTTGTCACTATTTACCCGAACATGTGCCTTGTTGAGAATGTTTGCTGCTATATGTGCTGCTTCTCCCCAGAAAATGTCAGGTGTTCCAGAATCATCAAACATAGCTCTAGCCATTTGTTGAATTGTTCTATTCATTCCTTCTGCTATGCCATTTTGTTGTGGGGTGCCTGTTACAGAGAACTGTATTTTTATGCCATGTTGTTCACAAAATTCAAGGAATTCATTTGATGTATATTCTCCTCCTCGATCCGGATCTAGACATGATTTTTAGATCTAATTCATTTTCTGATTGGCGCTTTTGAAAGATATTTAAATTTTCAAATGCTACATCTTTGTGTTTGATGCTTAATCCGGCTTTATTAGAAAGATCATCAATGAATAAGATATAGTATTCTTCACCACGTGGTGACTTTTTCCTCGTAGGTCCACATATGTCGGTATGAATGAGTTCAAGAGGCTTACTTGACGATCCTTCCTTGGCATTGAATTGCACTCTGGTTTGCTTACCGAATTGACAGGATTTGCATATGATACTTTCAAGTAGAGAAATATTGGGAAGACCACGAACAGCATTAAGTTTGCTTGATTTGTTGATTTGAGAGAAGCTTAGATGCCCCAACCTTCTATGCCATAGCCAGTTTTCTGAAGATTTACTCAAGTAACATTGTTCTTTGCAATTCTTCAATACACACAGGTTGCTTGGAGTTCTTTTTCCTTTTATAATTGTTTTACCTGTATCAAGATCACGAACCACACATTCTTTTGAACTAAAGACAACTTCAGTTCCTTGATCACACATTTGAATTACACTTAACAGATTATGCCTTAATCCATCCACATACATGACATCATTAGCCTTCACCTTTTCTTTTAGGAACACAGACCCTTTTCCTTTAATTACAGTAGGAGTATCATTTCCAAAAGTAACTTTCTTTTCCTTTTCTAGAGCACTATATGCACGAAGTTTTTGTTTATCACCTGTCATGTGTCTCGAGCATCCACTATCAATGTACCATTGATTTTCTTCACCTTCCGCAAATAACGCTATGCCACAATTTTCAACTTGTGATTCCTTCTTTTTCCATATTTTGGATTTTGAAGGAAGATGCTCTTTTGGCTGAACTTTGCTCCTGCATTCAGATTCTTCATGCCCATAGTTATTGCAATAAGTGCATTCAACTTCATTTAGAAGAGGAGAAAAGTTGTTATATGTATTCTTCTTTGTTTCAATATCAACCCTTTTCTTTCTTGCTTCTCTTGTCATGATGGTTTTATATGCAACACATTGAGCAGCTTTATGGCCAAAATTGTGACATGAGAAACATTGTCCATTGAAGAAGAAATTTTTGCGATCATGAAATCTTCTACTTGAATTTACCTGTTGATTGGGGCTTCTTTGAAAGATATTCCTGTTAGTGTTCCTTGCATTAGGATGATCATGCTTTACCTGTGAAGATTCTTTATTCCCTTGCTGAGTGGCAGAATTTTGTAAACCAGCTGTAGCTGCTTTTAGATAATTTGGTGCTGAAGCTTGAGAAGATTCTCCAATATATCCAAGACCTGTCTTTATAAGAGGAGAACATTGTACCTTGATAATCTCATCTAAGGTTTCAGATCCTTTAGCAAATCTGAAATTCAGAGTCTTTGCTTTCTCAAATTCTTTTCTTACACTTACCACTTCACATTCTAATTTCTCATTGTGTTTCTTTGCCTCTTCAACTTGCTTTTCCAGAGTCTCGATGGTTATTTTCCTTTCTTCTAAGAGAATTTTATATTCTTCTAAGAGAATTCTACTTTGTTCTAAGCGTATTTTGAGTTGATTGTTCTCTTCAAGAAAATCATTGTCCTCTAGAGCATCCACAAAAGTATCATTTTCTTCTTTAGATTCAAAATCCATGAGAAGTCTAAGATCTTGTTCACATTCTTCCTCACTATCGGATACCCCATCACTGTCATCATGAGTATAGTAACTTCTTCTAGTGCTAGACCGGTTCTTATTTCTAGCTACTTCCTTTCCTTTTGCAGGTGTTTCTTTGTGAGGACACTTAGCAGCATAATGACCAACTCTTCCACAATTAAAACATTTGAAAGGAAGCTTACCTCTAAACTGTCCTGTACCAAGTTGAAGTTTCTTTACAAAATTTGCCTCATCTTCTTCCGAAATATATCCTGATCCTTCTGCTTCTTGTACTTCTTTCCCTTTTGTAGAAGCTCTAAAAACAGCTTCTTTGACTTCAGATGGTCCTCCTCTTCTCATTTCATATGTAGTCAATATGCCATGAAGTTGCACCACAGTAAGATTTTGAAGATCCTGTTTTTCTTCAAGAGCAGAGACTTTTGACTCAAATTTTTCCGTTAGCGATCTCAAAATTTTCTCAACCAAAGTAGTTTCGGTTATTGTTTCTCCCAGATTTTTCATACGATTTACAACATCATCAAGACGTAAAAAGAAACTGGCAATACTCTCATCACTATGCATTTTTAAATTTTCATATTCAATTATGAGAGTTTGGAGTTTTGCACTTTTTACCTTTGCATCACCTTCATAACTCAGAATGATTTTGTCCCATATTTATTTGGCTGTATTCAGCTACATGACTTTGAAAAATTATGATTATGTTAGACTTCCTGTTATAGCATTGACCGCTTTTTCATTTGATTCATAATTCTTCCTTTCAGTTGGATCTGTTGGAGTAGCAGCTGGATATTGATATCCTTGTTCAACAATGGCCCATACATCTGCTCCCATAGACTGAAGAAAGGATCTCATCCTCATTTTCTAGAAGATTAAATTGCTTCCATTGAAGAGCGGAGGCTTGATAGATGTTGTTCCTTCTTGATAGCTCATCTTGCTTGATCTTCCTTCTAGCGGCTAAGCTTTTTCAGAAGGACCTGCTCTGATACCAATTGTTGGGAAAAATATTGAGAGGGGGGGTGAATCAGTATTTAGTGCAGATAATCAAATTTTTACTTTTCCCTTTCTAAAAACCCATACGCTACTTTACTGAAGGAAACTAGCGTATATACGCGGATATCCTTTACAGAACTCGCGTATGTCCAGAGATCTAATTATGTGTTTGAATCTTAACTCATATCATTGCATTATTCATTCATTAGATATTTCAGAAATAGTAAACAGGTGCAGAAAAAATAGAATAATCATTACACATATGCAACACACATGAACACCGGGATTTTTAGGTGGAAACCCAATTCGGGAGAAAACCACCGCTGCCGTTGCTTTAGCCTTCAAAATTTATTATTAAGAGAACTTCTTACAATCATGTACTGGTGCAGAATCAAACCAACACGCAAGCACCCACCTGCAAAAGGCTAAATCCTTCTCTCGTTTACCAGCCTATCCTGGAAGGGAGCTACACCCCCCTGCTCTCGTTTACCCGGCCCTCTCTGGAGAATACGACCCACGGCGAAGGCCTTGACCCTCAACACCCTTGCAGACCATGTTTCATCAATTTTCAAACTGGATCAAATAGCTTCAACACAACCCTTCACTTATCAATAATCATATCTTGCTCAATGCTTTAAACAGAACAATGATACCACTGTAACCAGAATATCAGATATAACCCAGATTATAGAATAGATATGCAGAAACACATTCAACCTTCAGCAAACATTATATCAGAAATCAAACGTGCTTTTATTTGATCAGGCCCGCGTATATACGCTTTTTCCAGCAGACGAACCCACGTATACTTCAGTGCAATTTCTTGGGAAAAACCCTAACTACGCATACGCGCTTTTCTTTCAACAGACCCGCGTATACACACGCTTTTCATGAAAAAACCCTGCGTATAGATCTACAAAATATAAACTTTGTATTACAGACCAGATCTATGAACTTACCCAGATTTCCTTAATCTCTTCAACAAGATTGCGCCAGTTCTTCTTCACTTCTTTTCAGATCATCCTTGACATTCACCATTTCTAGATCTAGAGATCTTGAGCCTTCATCATATTGCAGTTGCATCACTAGATTTAGATCTATCAATTAGGAACGGGGTTCAACCATACAGATGGGTTCAACCATACGGATATACTTTGGAGTGAAGTATTCTCGAAACCCCGAGACACTTGCACACCCTTTTGCACTGGAAATGGTTTTCTTCTCCTTAAATAGATCTGGTCTTTATCAATACCATGAGCCAAAACCACAAAACTTCCGATGGTATTCCTGGACTAGATAAAATAGATAATCCAACACTCAATACAATGGGTCAATACCATGGTAATGCCCCTAGGTATCATAGTTTTTAGAGCGCAAAAGGCATACGCGACTTTGAGCGTGCGTATTCGCGTGTATACGCAACTTTGCCTCATAAAAACTGCGTATATGCTAACCCTGAATGTATATGCGGGTTCCCTTCACAAAAGTAGAGTATATACGCGGGTTTCCTTCACAAAAGTAGCGTATACATTGTGAAATATTATATTTATCATTTTTCTGGCACTTACTGGAAATGTTTTCTCTGTCACATCTGAGCTGATCTGTAGATACATCATTCTTACATCTTTAGCACATAGGTTGCTTATCATAGGCAACTCATCAAGTACAAATTCATTAAGCAGATTGCCATTATCTTCATCAAGTGGGTTGCCATCAAGAACAACAGTCTGCATCATATTGCCAACAAAAAAGTACTAACACAAATTTTCTAAGGAAGGGTTTGAAAATGGAATTCATCAACCCTTGAAAAGTAGAAGGTGCATTGGTAAGGCCATAAGGCATGACCAAAAATTCATAATGACCCTCATGCGTTCGAAATGTTGTTTTTAGAATATCTTTAGTCTTCATTCTAATTTGATGATATCTTGAATGAAGATCCAACTTGGTAAAATAAATTGTTCCATGTAATTCATCCAATAATTCATCAACAATAGGAATTGTAAATTTATCTTTAATAATGAGCTTATTAAGCTCCCTATAATCCGGACACATGCGCCATGATCCATCCTTCTTGTGCACCAATACTACTGGAGTAGAGAAAGAACTTTGACTAGGTTGAATTTTACTAGCCTCTAACATTTCTGCAATCATATCTTCAATTTATCTCTTTTGAACATAAGGATATCTGTAAGGCCTGATGTTTGGAGGAACACTTCCTGGAATCAAATGAATAGCATGATCATGATCATGAATAGGTGGGAGTCCTTTGGGAGTTTCAAACACCTTGGAATGATTATCCAAGACTTTTTTGGAGATCTAGAGAAATCGATGATTTTGATGTTGGAACTTCTAGTGAGCATAATTTTGAAATTACACCTCATTGTTCTTTCTTCAAAAGCTTTGTCATGACATTAGAGCTTATTATCTTTCCCAGCTTCCCTACGATACCCCGTAATTCAACTTCCTTTCCTTCCGAAAATAATTTCAAGAAAGGTTCTTGAAAATCAAAAGCTACCGTCCCCAAAGATTGTAACCATTATACTCCTAGTACAACATCAACACCTCCCATTGGAATGGAAAGCATTGGACTATTCGATACAAATTCCCTCATGGTTAGCTTGATATTATGACGTTTTTCAAACAATACTTATGCAATTTGAAAGCAAAATACACACCTTTTTCTTGCTTTTGAGGATCTCGATATTGAAACTGAATTATCTCTATGATTTTGGATCTTCAATATCTTAAATTTGGTCTTGCAGTATTCCTCTGAATATTCTTTCGAATGCCACAGGTTTGACCTGATTTGGGTGCTTCAAGACATAGTTATGCCCAATATCCCACAATGAACTAGTTATGGATTGGTTCAGTCGAGCGAACTTCTACGTCATGCCACGTGTCACTATTTCCTCCTTCAGCTCTGAAATTGATACACAAGAAACTAAAGTTTGTGTACTTTCGGCCACCTTTTACAGAATTCCAATCTGATTCTCAGAGAGAGATTTATGACGATTTTCCCAATGTCACCTCTTTTAGATGAAATTCAGGAACCTAGAAAAACCCTAACTTCCACAAATCATACCTCCAAAAGTATTGTGGACCAAGATCTAAAATTTTTACACGAAGTTCCTCAGTATTTCGGCTTCGTGTGGTAAAATTTTTACCTTCTGAACCTTCGTAGAAAAAAAGTTATAGCTAAAATTCCATGATGACCTGTTTGGAGCAGTGAAACCCTAGAATCCAAAGCTCTGATACCAATTTTTATGAAACCAACTCCAAAAATAGAAGAAAAGAGAGATCAACGCTAGAAAAAAGCCACTTCGAGGGGGCAACCTCCTTTACATTACATAAAAATGAAATTCGGGAACCTGCAAAAAACCCTAACTTAGATGAAATTTGAGAACCTGCAAAAACCCTAACTTCCACAGATCATACCTCCGAAAATATTGTGGACCAAGATCTAAAATTCTTACACGATGTTCCTTAGTATTTTTTCTTCGTGTGGTAAAAATTTTAGCTTCTGAACCTTCGTAGAAAAAAAATTATAGCTAAAATTCCATGATGACCTGTTTGTAGAAGTGAAACCCTAGAATCCAAAGCTCTGATACCAAATGTTATGAAACCAGCTCCAAAAATAGAAGAAAAGAGAGATCAACGCCTTAGAAATAAGCCACTTCGAGGGGGCAACCTCCTTTACATTGCATAAATGAACAATTATTGGATGATACAAATGACAAAACCTCCTTCTATATATAGGAGTCCATGGGGTCAGAATATAATCCTACCCGACCTAACAATAATAATGTAAGGGCACAATAATAACAATATGGGGGTTACAGGGGTAAAACAATAACAATAAGAGGGCTGCACTAACAACAATAAGGGACTACACAAGTAATATAGGGACCTAACAATTTTATTAATATTCTTCAGCAACAATTATGAGTACAATAATTTAGATGCTCTACTAGCAATCTAATCTGAGGAAATTTTTTTCTCACACTCCACTACTAATTTCTGCCCCTGGGATTGACTTCCTAGCCTCATGTTAGAGCTTATGTGTCACTTTTTTTGCAGTGCATGTGCAGTGCCTCTCTGTAATTCAACCTTCCTCTCACTTCCTCTTCCTGGAACTAGAAAAATTCCTCTTGGAATACTGCTACCCTCCTCTACCACCTGTTACTCACCCTTTGGCTCTATATTCTCTGTTGAATCACTGCCACTGAGAAAATCGAACTGCCTGGGAAACTGAGTATATGCACTAGTGTATTCTCCATCACCACATCGATATCATTTTATAATCCACTGTTGGAGCACCAATGACTAAGATTAAAACTTAATCAATGGCTAGGATCATCTCTGGATCGATCCATGTGAGTTTCTAGATGATTCTCACCTTATCTCAATTAATGTTGATTAATTAACCATATTCCCTAAGTTTATACTTGGGAAATATTAAAAATGGTTAATAATATAATTGAGACACTTCTAGGTGGAATTTCGAGAAATGATTTCTAGGTTTTGGACGTCTCATGTATTCTGGCCTCTCCATCAAATTTCGTGGCTAGAACAAATCCTATGCTACAAAAACTAACACTCCCTCTTAGCGAGAAATGTGTTCTAGTGCTGCAAACCTTATCACCACACCCCATCTCTGCATCATCTCCTGTCATGATGCTGATGTATGGTAGCTCCTGCCCACCAACCACTGAGCAACTCTAATATATGATGCATATGTACTGTTGTTGACTATGTTGTATTGTTTTCAACATTGCATCTGCACCACAACTCCCTCTCATATGTTGCTACTACAACTGAGAATCATCCAAAGTAATATGTCCCTACTACTGAAACGATTTCTCCACCATAGCCATGTATTCTCTGAAATATATGAACTTAGCTCTCCCTAGAGTATATCCGCAACTTGATCTTTTGTGGGAACATACTATAACTGGACTGCTCCACATTGTACACAATATCTGATGAAATGACATGAAATATCTACGTACTTCAACCTATCATGAAACATTGGATTCTGAGAGAGCTTTATGCAACTCTGATTATCATAGTAGACACTGGTCACCTCCATCCGTTGCTTGAACACACTTATTATTAGCTTCTGAAGCCATATAGATTCACACGTAGTTGTGTTGGTTACCATATACTCTGCTTCTGCAGAGCTCAGTGCTACTGAATTCTACTTCCTGCTACATCAAGAAACCATCCATGATCCAACACTGGAGAAATACCCAAAGGTACTTTTCATGTCCACTGAACTGCCTACCCAATTGGCATATGTGAACCCACAAAGTTTGGCATCATCCCCTCGAGTATATCTCAACCCATACTCAACTGCACACATACCTTAAAATATGCCTCGCTGCTGCCCAATGTACCCTCTTCGGTTCTACCATGAACTGACTTAGGGTATTGACTGCAAAGAAAATATCTGGCCTAATGTTGACCAGATACATGAAAGACCCAATAAGTTGTCTATACAAGGCGGGTTGACATCCTTGTCATATGATGCATCTATCTTCTTCTATTTGGTGATCATGGGCATATACATGGGTTTACAATCTTGTATTCTGAACCTCTTTAGAATATCTCTAGCATATCTTCCTTGCCTAAGAAAGATCTCCCCATCCTTCTGCCAAACTTCCAATCCTAGGAAATAGTGCATCAAGCCCAAAACCTTCATGTCAAAATATGCTGCGACGTTCCTCTTGTAGTCCTCTCTGAGCCCTGATGATATTGTAAATGTTAATTTTTCAATATTGCTCTATGTTGTATTAGTTACTTAAGCCCAAATTATATTTTCATTAACAATGTATTCAGATCTGTGCAATATAAGCAACCATAAACTGTAACTGAAGATAGAACAATGCATGCAACAATAGAGAATACAATATCACAACCATGAGACACAGAAATTGGTCCAAGACCAGGGAAAAACCCCACTATGGGGGAAACCCTTTCAAATCTTCTTCTTCTATAGATTGTCTTCAAAATATTTCAACAAAGAGTACAATGAGCACAATACATGTATATAACAGAAATAAACAGATCTGATCTACAGATCAATAGATCTACAACATAAAAGCACGAAACCAATGTATCACCAATACCAAGTGATTTCAGCTTCCTAGTTCTAGATCTGGATCTAAAATACTATCAATGATTTTTCTAATGCAAATGTCACTACATGACGGATGAGTGATGGCATTGTGCAAGAAACTGATTGCGAATCAAATTAGATCTACCTAGTAATTCTTTGAGTTGCAGCCTTAACACACCCAACTTGCGACTTTGGGGCTCTGAGTCGCTACCACGAAGTTCTGACCCCATGGCTTGGGGTTTGAACACCCTAGAACCCTAGCCACACCCTAAAGCTATATAGTCAATGACCTTACCACTTGAGCTGCGGCCTCAACAAGCGTAGCACACAACATTGGCCCAACATAGTTGCTACCTCAACTCTTCTTGCCCGTTGCCCTAGCCAAAAATACCCAGATCTGAAATGTGCCTTTTTTTGAGATCCTGATCCACTGCGCAAGCCTCTTGCGATGTACTTGTGCGAGGTAGAAACAGAAAATACAACCAATAACCAAAAAGACATGAAGAAGATCTCATGAGCAAATGTGTGCAAATGAACTTGCGGTCGCTTCTATTTATAACTTTTTGAGGGACAGCTTGGGGCTTTGACCAAATCAACATGCGGTTAGGCCAACCAGTAAAATAATAAAATAAATCATAACTTAACTTATGCTTAACCGACTGGGACAATCTATAGGTCAATTTTGATTCTCTCCAAAAGAGGAATCTAATTAACTTGTTATCTTAATCATCTGAACTATCCAATGTGGAATTTATCCCTAGTTGGAAAAATTGACAGTAAAAAGGAGATAATCCACATACAAAATTAGGATGAGTGGCTCACCCTCTACCATCAAATAATAAAGGTTGGGACCTACGTCACTCTTGAGGAATCCCATCTATTGCAAGTAGGTGTCAATCTGACCATACCATGCCCTGGGAGCCTTCTTGAGTCTCTATGGAGCTTCCTTCAGTCTGCACACATGAGTGTGCCTCTCATGAGTTTAGAAGCCCTCTATTTGTTCTATGTACACTTATTCCTCTATCACCCCGTTCAAGAATGTTGTATTTACATCCATCTGGTGAATTTTCCAACCCATATAAGTTGCTAGGGATATAACTGACTCGATATGGGTGTATTTGGCAACTGGGGCAAAGGTATCCTCATAATCTATGCCTTCTTTTTGTGGACACCTCTTTGCCACAAACCTAGCCTTGTACTTCTCTATATTACCATCCACAACATACTTGATCTTGTAGATCCATCTAGAACCCACAATTGACCTGTCTTCAGGTCTTGGCACTTCCTCCCAAATGTCATTATTCATGATAGAGTTGTACTCTTCTACCATGGCATATACTCACACCTGATGTTGTGCGGCTTCCTCAAAACTGGAAGGTTCTACAACCTGAGCCATCAATGCTTGGTACCTGTCATGTTTTCTGCGTTGTATTTTTTTCGTCCTAGGAGTTCCAATAAACTCCTCTACATCTCTCAATGGCTGACGAAATTCTCTGCTGACTCGACCACTAGTGGTGGGAGGTTCAGCCAGCTCCCCCTCATCATGTCCCTGTTGCTTCGTCTACTGAGAACTACACATATCTACTATTCCTGAGGAAATAATAGTACTACTCACTGTACTCGATCCCTGTGATTTTCCTCCTGCTAGTCCTAATGGTTTCCCCTGTTGCTGGACCAAATGAGATTTTGTTGACTAATTTTGATCACCTATAGGCATATCAAGAGATCTCCTAAAAGCTCGGTCCTACATGAACTTCACATCTCGTATCACTACAATATTCCTACTATTAGGAATGTAGATCTTGCATGCCTTTGAGGTCTCGCTATACTCGACGAGAAACCCCTTCTCTGTACTATGATCCAATTTGGTATGTTTTTCATCTAGCATGTGGCAATAAGCAACACTGCCAAAATTCCTGAAGTGACTAACTTCTGGCTTCTTCCCTGCGAAGACTCCTTCTGGTGTTTTCTTCCCTAATGCTCTAAGAGGAGTCTTGTTCTAAATATAAAATGTCGTGTTACATGCCACTGCCCACAAAATTCTGGGAAAGTCCTTGTCATATAACATAGCTTTTGTAGCCCCAACTATGGTTATGTTTTTCCGCTCCTCTACCCCATTCTACTGTGGATTATATGGAGTTGTCAATTCTCTTCTAATGCCTTCCTTCATAAAAAAATATGTGAAGTCTTTATCAATATATTCTCCACCATTATCAGAAAAAAGCACCTTGATCTTCTTCCTTGTCACATTTTCCACGAGAAATTAAACTCTCTGCAATGATCAAAGACCTCATATTTTGTCTTCAAGAAGTAGATCCAAGTTTTTCTGGAATGATCATCAATAAAGGTGACGAAGTATTCAGCACCACTGAGAGCTCTAGTGGATATTAGGCCACAAATATTTGAATGTATAAGTCCTAACATGTTGTCTTCTCTGTTGTCACTTCTTGGGAATGTTTCCTTAGCATATTTCCCAAGTACACATCCTATGCACATATCATCATGTTCTGTTCCAAGTTTTGGAACCCTTGTTACTATTTCTCTAAACATCTTGGGTGCTCCATGGTGTAGATGACCCATTCAACTATGCCATAACTCATTCAACTCCTTCCCGCGGCTATTATCACTACCTATTAGTGTCATTGGAGAGTCAAGCTGCAACATGTATAATCTGTTGCTTCGAGCTCCAATTTCTCTTACATTTTTCCAGCTTGAGTGTTTGACATACACTTTATTCCCTACGAAGTGGACATCATATCCCTTATCCTACAACTAGGACTCTGAAATCAGGTTCATACCTAATCCTGACACATGCAATACATTTGCAACACTGGTGCTTTCTCCTAACTCCCTCTGAAAATCTATGGTACCTCTCCCTACTAGACTACATTTCGTTTTGTTTCCAATAGTAATATGGAATTCCATTCGCTCATCCTTGTATCTAGATAAATGTTCTCTAACACCTGTCATATGAGTTGATACTCCATTGTCTATATACCAAACACCCTGTGAAGTTGATCCTGACAAGCAAGCAAATCCATCCTCCAACCTGAAAGACGAATTTGAAGCTTCCTGGATGTTAATTTTTTCCATGGTCATGCTGAAGAATTTATAGTGTGTTATTCTTCTTTCCTTCTGGCGTTGATTTTGCAATTTCAGATTGCTGCAAAACCCTTTACGTCCAACCAAGGATTCTGCGTAGCAAGAAAACTAAGTTGCAGCTACTCCCTCTGACTGTTGGAATTACTAATCCAGGCAAATTCAACTTTTTTTCTAACCAACAACTAAAAAATCGAAATGTTGCCCTCAGCAACTCGGCCTGCCTGTCAATGATCTGCACTGCCTCAAGAATTTTGGCCTGTTGGTCGTACTGATTAGTGAAATTCTTTCTTCTTCTTTAATATTCTCGTCTAGTCATTTAATCTCTGATACCATGTGAAAATTTCATCTATTGAAGCAACTGGAAATTATTGTTCTAATTGTAAATTTAATTATGAAATTTATTTTCTACAAAAAACAATGAATATAATGAAAACTGCAATTTTCACCATAAAAATACTGCAAAAAATAAAATATTGGAAACTGGGAAATTCTAGCACACATATAAGAATTTTAATGCAGTTATTTTTGGACAAATGCTCCCGGAAAAACCCAATGTGGGAAAATAGGTGCAACAGATGAGGGTTTTATTATTATTCTTTAACAACAATTCAGAGTACAATAATTTAGATCGCAATCTAATTTGAGGAAAATACTAGTAAAAATTATTGTGAGAATTTTCTCACACTCCACCGCTAATTTTTTCCCTTAGGATTGACTTCCTAGCCTCATGTTGGAGCTTCTGCATCACTTTTTGTGCAGAGCCTCTGTGGAATTCAGCCTTTCTCTCACTACCTCTTCCTCGAACTGGAAAAATTCCTCCTGGAATACTGCTACCCTCCTCTACCACCTACTATTCACCCTTTAGCTCTATCTTCTCTGCTGAATCACTTCCACTGAGAAAATCAAATTGCCTGGGAAACTGAGTATCTACACTAGTGTATTCTGCATCACCACATCGATCTCCTTTTATAATTCATTGTTGGAGCACCAAGGACCAATATTAAAACTTAATCAATGGATAGGATCATATATGGATCGATTCATGTGAGTTTCTAGATGAGTTTCACCTTATCTCAATTAATATTGATTAATTAACCATATTCCCTAAGTTTAGACTTAGGAATTATTTAAAAAAAAGTTAATAATCTAATTGTGACACTTCTAGGTGGAATTTCCAAAAACAATTTTTCGGTTTTGGAGATCTCATATATTCAGGCCTCTCCACCAAATTTCGTGGCTAGAACACATTCGGTGATACAAAAACTAACAAAAAATATCCATGCCCACTTGCAAAATAGTCCCTAGTGTTTTTATTTCAAATTAATTTTTCAAGACCAAATATTTTACCATACACCAATTCATATAGAGTTAAGCTAATGGTATTTCTCTTTGTAGTGTAGCAAGCCTAAAGAATGCTTGGAACCTATTCACCAAATCCTAATGGTGTATTTGTATTGTCTTGGTAAAGATACTCTCCATAAGTTGGTTAGTGACTTCAACATGTCCATTAGCTTGTGGATGATATGATGTGGAAGTTCTATGTTGAATCTATTATTATTTAGTAATGTAATAGATCTGTTTGGATGTGAATTTATCCCCTTCATCTTTGACAATTTCTCATGGAACTCAAAATGAACAAATGTATATTTATACAAAAAACAACTACAACTTTCTTAATTACTTATGAATGAGTCTTGGCCTTAACCTGCTTATCTATATAAACAATGCATATCAAGATATACACCATCTTCTAAGATGGTGGGTTGATTGGCCATACAAAGTCTTATTCAAACTATCTTCTCGTCCTTTGACAAATATCACAATTTCTGACATAATTATTGGAATCTTGAAAAAGGGTAGGCCAATAGCATCCCAAATATAGTATTTAGTTGGCAATCATATTTTTAGCTAACTACCCTCCACAAGGACCATCATGACATGCTTTAAGGATTTCATAGACTTCATCTTCACAAATGCAACATCAAATCACATGATCTAGCCATTTTTGAAAGAGTTGGCCTTGGACTCATGAGTACATGCACACTCTATCTCACAACTCTTTGTCATTCCTTTGGTGAGAGATGTTGTGGAAGCTTTTTTGTAGCTAAATAATTTTCAATATCTACATACCAAGGTGTACTAATAGATAGTGTGAATAAAGTTTCATTGGGAAAAACATCCTCAACAGGAATGACATCACCCTCATTTATAAACCTAGAGATTAGCAACAACATTTTCCCTCCTTCATTTACCAAGGATGTGATGTCAATCTCTTGGGTAATAATGACCATCTCGTCACTCTATCATTACTAATTTGGCTTATTCTTAAAATAATAAATAGAAATATGAGTAGTATGTACAAGGATATGATAACCAATTATGTAATGAAAAAATTTATTAATGGTATGGACTAACAAGAATCTCTTTGTAGTTATCATATAATTTAATTCTATTGAAGTAATATTCTTATTAATGAAGTAGATATGAGATACACAAGCTTCTTACTTTTGTCCAAGTACTATTTAAATGGTTGTATCAAAAACATCTATAGAGATGTGGAAGAGAAAGGACCAATTTAGTCCCCTCAATATCGGTGCTATATATAGTTTCTCTTTCAAAATTTCAAAAGTAAGATGACATTGATTAGTCCATGAAAATTCACCAACTTTTGAAAGAAATGTAAGTAAAGACAATGCAATCTTAGTAAAATTGTCAATTAAAAAATGATAGTATCCTACAATACCTAAGAAACTACACACGTAATTCTTGGTTATGGGAATTGGAAGTTTTGAGATGATCTAACCTATCACGAGGTCTACTTGAATACCTATATGAGATATATGATGATGAATAAAAACTCCCTCAGTTAATAACATATTACAATTTTTATGACTAAGATAAAAGTTTGTTTCTTGAAATATTGTGAGGAATTTCCTTGGGTTAATGATAGCTTATTCAAAATTATTTCCATACATAATAGAATAATCCATGCATACTACAATACAAACATGAATCAAATCAAAAAATAAAAATAAAAATACTTGAAACAACCCTTTAGAAGGAAGCCGCAAGGAATTGCACAAACCCAAAGGAAGTACTTAGTAAACATATGATCCCCAAGGAAAAGGGAAAGTGGTCTTGAATTGATCTTCCAAGGTAATTTGAATCTCGTTGTAACCATTAAATCCATCAAGGAAGGAGATTTTTTTTTACCTGTCATTGTATCTAGGACTTTATCAATAAAACGGGCAGGAAAGTGGTCCTTCAAATTTGTTTTATAAAATTCTCCAACAATACAAACTTTCTACTTCCCATTTTTCTTTTGTATAATTATGAGTGGTGAAACACATTGAGTGTGAGAGATGAGATAAATGAAATTTACATTAAGAAATTGTTGTTATTCCTCTTACACTACCTCCCTGAAATCATGATACATCCATTCTCGGGGTTGACAAATTAGTTGAAATTCATCCATGATATAAATATAATGAGTATAGAGATTATAATGAATCCCTTTCATGTTAGTATTTTCTTAATAAAATGCATTGTTATGCTTTTCTAGTAGCTCAATTAACTAATTTCTCTGTGAATCTTCTAGCTTAGGATTGGTGTTAAATGTTCTTCTTTAACTAATTTCGATTGGATTAATATGTGTTTCGATATGGTTTACGGACAAGAAGGCACATAGTTGAATTGTGGAGAGAAAGCATTCAATCAACTATCTTATTGAGAGAACGTATGCAAGATGTAATTGTAGGATTAAGAAAATGTATGTTGAAATAAATAAGGATAAGCTATAAAATCACAAGCTAAATAATTCTCAATGTTCTCCTTAAATGTTAAGGCTTGATCAAGTGCAAGTAGATGTTGAACAACTTCTTCAACACTTTCTTTATTATCAATCCATACTTTTGAGTGCGTGAATGGTTTGGTCGAAGGGTATAAGGCAAGAATTTTAGTGGAGTTTCTATGAGATATTTCCATATCTCTAGATTTGTTGCCATTGTATGCATCTATCATAGCCAACCATGGTCTACCCAACATTAATTAGTAGCCATTAAGGTTGGGTTTTTCTTTAGCAACATAAAGTCTATTGGTTCTTCCTAGTAACCAACAAAAATCACTACATCCTCCAATATTCCTTCTAGTTTAATAGTGGACTGATCAACTATCTAAATAACTATAGAAATTTGGAAATTGAAGTTTCTTTATAGTTCTTTGGTCATGGCATTGTTGGTAACTCTTATGTCAATCAAATTATTTGGTACATACATTTCTTAATACAAAATTTGACGATAGGGATTCTTGGGTCTACATATTTGGTCATAAAAATTTTCGCAAGAATAAAGTCAGCTAACTTTCCAATTACATGACGATCTTTCTGTTACATTCCAAACCTCCCAAAGCATAATTTACAAACAAATTTAGCATATATAGAGACATATTTAATAACTTAAAATAAAATAATTTTTAAACAAAAATTATGAAGCTCTCATAGGAAATCAAACTCGAGTTGAATAAGTGGTTTGTCCAATGTTTATCTCTTTAGGTACAAAGGATTTTGAGCAACAACATATGGTCGTGTTCCTAGGGAATTGGTATGCACTATAGTAGAAGGTTGATCTATGTGATTTAGAATGATTTTTTGGGGTAAGAACTTCCTCATATTCCTACTTAACAATGATTGGATACATATTATTGGTTACTTTCCCTGATTATATATGGATATCTTGTAAATCAATTGGGGGAATGAAATATGTGGGCTTAGCAAATAACTTAGTCTTGTTAGTGGGTTGAACTACTTTATTATTTGGATTAGGAATGGATTGCATAGGTATTGGAGGTATTTGAGTACGTTGATTTGATGTAAAATGTAATTTTGTTTTGGAGGTGGTTGTTTCGGTGTTGGATATCTTTGGATTGATGGCTGTGGCACATTTCCAAAGGGAGGCCCTCACCATCCTTGTTGCTAAGGTTGGTTTTGAGCTTGTTGAGGAGGCCATTGATACTAAGGTATGGTAGGATACCAATGTTGGGGAGGATATTGAGTGTTAACAGGAAGTGGAACAAGATATTAAGATGGATCTTGCATCATACTTGGTAGTTGAGGCTTCCATGGTCATTTATAAGAAATAAAACAAACATTTTTGGTTCTTTTGTTAACTCCTTAGGATGTTTCCTTTAATTCTATAAATTAAGGATAATAATTAATTGCATGATGTTGCTCATAGATAGCACATATTCCAACATTATTTAGTGGACAATATGATAGAGGGTGCTTCTTCTAACATTTAGAACAAAAGATGGGTAATTTCAACTCTACTTTACCATGACTCTTCATGGATTGCATTGTGTCCAACTATGAATTAAGAAATCCTAGAATATTAGTCTTGAAATTATTCAATTGATTTCGAATTTCAGCTTGGGTAACTCCAACTTATTTGGTGACTCTAGTAACATCTCTAAGGTCTTTACCATGTTTTGACATGTTTTGAATTACCTCATGAGTAATGCTTGCATAAGTCAAAAATATCCTCGTAGGATTACCAGGATATATCCCTTGCCCTATCAAATTAAACAAATCAACACATTTATATCGAATCTATTTGAAGAGAATGATTCAAAGTATATCTAGATCTAACATGCTCTACTTTGACTGTTGTAGGTTATATTGGAATCTAGAAACATAATCCTCTAGGATTTCATATTTTTTTAGTCATGTAAATATGTTTTCACGAAGTTCTCTAGCTTTTCAATAATATTAATATCTCTTTAAGAACATTTGTAGCATGTCATCCAAGCATGGATGGTATGTGCTCAAAGCCCCATGAACAATATAGAAATTAGTAGTCTTCTAAGCATTTGAATAGTAGTCACACCTTTCACAAATCACATCAAAATTAAAGAAGAAAGTGTGGATCTTCACTGGCTAAGCCATGGAATATTGGTGGAGTTTAATGTGGAATGTTATTCATTCCCATCATTCCTTCAATACCTTGAATTGGAAATTTAAAATTCATCGGGTTTGGCTAATTTGAAGCTCCTCCTTCCACTTGTGCCATGTTGATATTCCATAATTGGATTGTTCTAGTACCACAAATTCTTCTAAAGGAAAGTATTCTATAGTAAATTCCGATTCTTGGAGAGGATTTCCTTGAAATTTTGAGCCTTCTTGACCACTTATCAAATCTTTAGTGTCAATACAATATAACATCGGTGGTGGAACGAGCTCCAACATTGGCTGGTACACGATTAGATTCAACAATGCCTTCATGAGAAGTAGATTGGGATATGGATCATACATACATTTTTCTTCATTTCATTGATTTTATTTCCAATACATTGGTAAATTGGGTGGCTCTTACTGCACGAAAACAAAAAGGGTAATCAAATTCTTTTGGAAACTCCCTAGTAATGACACCAAAATTGATAAGTGTATTAATCTCCTTGTTATAGAAACAATGTAATTTACTTGTACATTTACCTTGTCAACCTAGGGGTTTGTGAACTTGCAAGATACTATGCATTGTATATACAAAATATAGGAAACTTCAAGAATGCAAACTCAGAAAATGATCCACAATGTTCATTGTTTAGGATTCAATGTTTAGAATCACAAACATGATTCGTCTTTAAAATTACTAAGTCGGGAAATAGGGATCTAGAGAACATTAATAAATACTAATGTCACGAGAATAAATATAAAGTAGTTGGAAAAGTTGACTAAAAATAAAAACCCTAAAAAGAAACTCATAAGACAAAAAAAACCTAGAAACAAATTAAATCATAAAATCAAATATAATATTAAATTCAAAAAATATAATTAATAATACTAAAAATAATAAATAATAAAAAACAATAATGTATAATAGAATATGATATAGAAACAAAATAATCCCTAAAAATCAAGGTAACCACAAAAAGACAGAAAGAACAAGATAATAAAAAGATAATATTTTTAATGGGATCAACTTTGTAGGGGCTTCCTCCAACGAAGAATGAAGCTTGCTGATCAACAAATTGTGAGAAAGATACACGAACTTTTACACAAACCTATACACGAACCTTCAAGCAAGTCTGACACCAAACACGATCTTCCGCGGACTTCTTCCTTAACGAGAAAACAATGTCCCACGACTCTAAGTGAACCTCTGATGAAACTCAAATGAACCTCTCTCTACTCAGAATTAAAACAAGTATGCAACAAGGGGATTTTCATAATAAAAGACTTCTTTTATTTATATTTTGGAAGATGTTACACATATCCGCTGATTACAGAGAAGAACTATCTAGTTCATATCAGATATTGACTGTTGAGGCTTTTACTGAGTATATCACCTTGAGGCAAGATGAAACTCGGAGGCTTTTTGGCCTTTCGCAGACTCTGCCTGTGAACTTTCTAAAAACCAAATGACTCAATCCCTAAAATTTTGGCCACTTTAGGTTCTCACCAAGGCTGCTAGCCTTGATGTGCAGGCTTCTCAGACTTATGAACCCCTAAGAAGAACTTTCTTTGTGATGCAAGCAGGTTGAACCAATTTTCACAGATGCAAAGCAGAAAGATAATTCTTGACTCCACCAAAATACTCTGATTCTCTCTAGAACTCCACTCCCTAGATGAGATCTTATCCTCTTATTCATAGGAAATGAGGGAATATCTTCCCACAGGAATGGACAACAATACTTTTTTTGTACAAAGATTCGTCATAATTTTGAGATGTGGATCAAATTCCACCAGAAGTCAAAGAAGTGCTCCGAATCTCAAAATTTTACGAAAAAGTTACACAGTGAAGATATTATCGGAATCTCACGGAACCGTTCATACTACGGAAAAGTTACACAGTGAATATATCATCAAAATCTCACGGAATCGGTCACACTCATAGTCAGGTGACTAGACATTACATTACACATTGGATACCTTTATTGTGCAAGGTCCATGAGGAACGAAAATTGAATACAGTTATGGAGCTCCCAATAGAGTGGAGTCACGAGATATTATCTTGGGATATATATTTGTGTCCCAGGCCTTTGTGAAAATCCTTCGAACGATCATGGGTTTTCCTAAAATAATTTGATGTTTAACTTTAGTCATGACAACCCATTGATGATGTTTAGTCATAAAATCTAGAAGGATCTCATTGTCAAAGTATTTACTGAGATCCGAGACAATTGTACAAGGTAAATGGAAGCATTCAATATTTTTGCAGATACCACATTTCACACATTCCATCTGGCAAGAAGATTCAAAAAAGTGTGGGTCCATGGCGGAGTTATTAGGACCAAACGTTCCCCACCATTTAGTTAACCATTGTGGTTGATGATGAAGCTGAGTGAGGAATAGTGACCCAAATTTCATCAGTGTATAGTATGTACATCCTGGTCTATCTCTGTAAAGGAGATTCCACCATAAGTTTTTATATGCAGAAAAATTGTAGAAAGTCCCAAGAAAGACTAGAGCAGGGTCATGATGTGGCCATAAAATTTTCAGACTAAATATGGATCTCTTGCTCGCTTTATCACAAAATATTTGTGATAAATATGGAACCATTTGCTTTCTTCTTGCCAAACCTCGATTAAGTCTTTGAAGTGGAGGTTCAATGTCGTTTGTGCTTCATCTGCTAATTTTTTGGAATGGTTGTATACCATGTCAGGAATCCATTGGCTTGACTTTGGATAGATTTTTCTTTCTAGAACTAGATGCTGGAGATATCCATGTGGTTGGATATTTGCATTTAACACTTGTGTGTTTCGTAGCTACCAAGTTGGTTTCCAATTATTTGTATAACCTTGCCATCAGGTGGAGTCTGGGATTTCTCTGTAAATTTCATTGTTGTGTTGGACATCCCATTCTGTAACAATAATCATGAGGTGTATTGGCCCTTGGAGATTTTCTCTGCTAAGAAAATCCGGAATGCTATTAGTGATACCCTTAATGTGTTAATTATCAAAATCAAAATTGGATAATAGGGCCTGCCATATTGTGAATTTTGCTTCTTCGGGTTTTTTAATATCCTTTGTCAGGATATTTTTCATGGCAGAAGCATTTGTTCTTAAAAGTAATCTTTTATTAATCAGATGGATATCAAATTTGTTAATGCAGTTCCAGGCTGATTTTACCTCTTTCTCAATTGTAGAATAATTTTACTCGGCTGGATTCCAAACTCCTGAAAAAAATTGTATAATTTTCTCATCACCTTCCTTATTTTTCTTAAGAATTCCTCCCCAACCGAGTTCACTAGCATTAGATTCAACAATTTTAAACAGGTTTTCATCAGATACATATAAAATGGGTAGGACTTGGACTTTTTCTTTTATTTTCTTGATTGCAGTTGTATGAGCATTCGTCCAAGGACTAAGATTCTTTTTCAAATGTTGATTCAAGATTATTCTATCTTGGGTGCAATTTTTGTAGAAGTTGCAGACATAATACATACATCCTAGAAATCTCTGCAACTGAGTTTTACCTTTTATTTCATTAGGAAACTTATCAGCAAATGAAAATGCATTTTGTTGCAGGGTGATTTGTCCATTTTCAATGATATGACCCAAGAATCTAATCTTTGTTTGGAAGCCTTCCATTTTCTTCAACTGATCTACTATTTTTAACAATTTGTTTAAATTTGTTCAAGTGCTTAAAATTTTCATCTATAGATTTAGAAAATACCAATATGTCATCTATATATACAATAAGAAAATCAAAATATGGCTTAAAAACCTGGTCCATCACCTTTTGGAATTTTGAGGGAGCATGTTTCAAGCCAAAAGCCATAACATTCCATTCGTAGTGTCCTGATGGTATACTAAAAGCAATTTTAAATCGATCCTCTTCTTTGATAGATACCTGCCAAAATCCTGATTTCATATCAAATTTTGAGAATATCTTGGCACATACAATTCAGATTATCAAAATGCCTTTGAGTGGGATTGGGTAGGTGTCATCTGCTAGGACACTGTTGAGTGGTTTATAATTAATTACCAAGCATGGTATTCCTCTAACTTGTTCAGAGTGTTTATTGATATAGAATCCATAACACTTCCAGGGGCTACTAGATTTACAAATCAATTTTCTGTTCAACAAACTTTGAATCTCTTTTTGACAGAGTTGTCAGTAGGCTTCAATCATAGGGATTTCTCTGCTTTTACATGGCTTACCGGAATACTCTGGTTTGTATGGGAGATCAACAGAGTATTGCTTTCAATGCCAGAAAGCATTAGTCTCTTCAGAGCAACATTCATCTTCTAAAATTTTTCTGATTTCTGCAATTCTCTTCATCACATTGGGTTGTTTGAGCTAGTCTTCAATCTAGAGGCAAGATTTTAAATATTTCAATTCTACTAGTCTTTCTTGTGATTTATGTTACTCCTGCATTACTTGAATCATAGTGGATATTCGAGGAGTTGAGACAAATGGGACTGTGATGGTATGTAGATAACCATTATTGTTTGGTACAAAGATAAAATATCCCGATCTACCATCTTCAAGTCTTGCAGAACCATGTGGTTCTTCGACTGCCAAAAATGGATTTCCCAAAATGCAATCAATGGGAATGTTTCTGACTGAAAATTTTACATTTATGCAATATGTATCAAAACATATTGTGGCCTTAGGAACTTCATACTAAAAATTTTACCCTTGTGCCCCTATTCCAATAACTTCTCGTACTGCTTTAGACCAATAATTAGAAAAGAAATATTTTTTTTCAAAACTTTGATGTCTACTCCAGTATCTAATAAAGTTTTGAGATGAAAGATCTCATTCTGGATTTAATCTGGAGCATGACATGAAATTGTTGATGTTGTACTGTCATGATCTTCATATTTCTCAAGCCCTTATAATTTGTAGGACTGGTCTCATATATTTCTATGTTAGGATCCGTTCTAGAAAAGAGCTCTGATTATGAAAGGGTGCTCTCTTATTCAATAAATTTTCCCTTTTCTAACTTGGAGACCTGGGCTGTGAGCTCTATTATTTCTTTTTTCAAATTTTCTATTTATTTTCTTCTTTCTAGGAGGGTAAGAGTCTTATCATTTTGATGATGCTTCTGGAAATATTTAGTATTTTTTTCAAAAGAAGCGTCTACAATAAGAGCTTTAGAGCTATAATTCTTACTAGTAGAAGAAAATATTGATCCTTGGTTCTTAAACATGGTCTACAAGAATGTTTACCTCAACCTTTCTTTCATTTCTCCTTCAGGCAACATCTTTATTCCTGCAAGAACTTTATCTTCTTCATCAAAATTGAGGTGTGCCATGCAAATCTTGAGTTTCAGCTGTGGTTTTCTTCATACCCGTGCTTCTAGATCCTCTTCAGAACTATACTCAAAATCATTTTCTATATCTTACATTGGACAATGACAACTATCAAAATATATACAAATATAGCTTTCAGCAAAAAATATGTTAGCTTTCTCTGATTCTTCAGAGTCAGAATCACTGGAACTGGAGGTTTCAATTGAGTTGCAACAATCATGTCGAAGCATGTGAATTTTTTCTTTGATATGAATATTAGGACAATGTTTAGTTTTATGCAATTTGGAGCCACACTTAAAACATTGGATAATTACAAGTGGCTTCTTTTGTTTTGCTTTTTCTTAAGAGCATTTCCCTTTGTTTAGTTTTTAGCCTTCTCTAACCGGGCACCTGTTTGATGTATGGCCTTGCTGGCCGCAGAGCCAACATACAATTTTATTCCAGGCTTCTTATTTGTGTGCCTTAAGATGTATATCTTGTGGACTATAATAATGATTACAGGGCATAATTTTATAATTTCCTTTAGCAGACCTTCTCTTAGGATGCTCAGGTTGGATGGAGTGTTTTCGAGAATGTCTAGAATAATGTTCCCTTGATCTGGAATACTTATTGATAGCTTTCTTTGTTATTTTTCTTTGTACAACAAGATCATCAAGAGATAGTCCATATTTATTGTAGATGGTCTTACTATCAGGAAGTCGGGATAATTTTTGGATTGACTTATTCATCTTTTAATTTGTACATAGGCCAACTAAAGCCTTGGTTATGGTGCAGTAGATTTCACCCCATGTATAAGATTCATATGGCTGTTAGAATGTTTCCTGAATTCTAAAATAATCAACAAATTTGGATGGTAGTGCAATAAGGTATACATGTTTCCATATGATATTTTTACTGTCTTTAACCTCATATATCTGTTGCGCCCAATATCTATGGAAATCTTCATACTGTGACATCTTTTTTCACTTCAAGTTCATTAATATCTAGGAATTTTTATCTGGTATCTCAATTTCAAAACCACACCAATGTTCAAGAATCATTGATGTGAGAGAACCAATCATGTTTCTTTTTTCACTTCCGTCTTCATGTAATACAATATCTCCTTGCTCATCTTTCACAAATTCTTCTTCCATTTTTTCTAAAATTGCGGGAGAAGACTCTACTTCCCACCACCTCTGAAGAGTGCTAGTAAAGCATTGGATCAATGTTTTACAGGCTTCTATTACAGTATTACCTTTCATGGACATGAGTTTGTATTCAATAAACATTTGGTCAATCACTTGCCTAACTTGACCAGAACTAAGATTATCGACATTCCATTATTTATGGGAGTCAGGTTGGAATGTTTGGAATTCAGGCATGCATCCTTTGCCATTGAGGTCAGTGGCAGGATATCTGGTAAATTGACTTGGTAGAGGTTCATAAACTAGAAAAAGATGGGATTTAGAAGATGATTATGGTTTGACAGGAGTTTCTTTGGGAAAAAAATGGGGAAATATATCAAATTTTTTTGTTTGTGCAGAGATAGGATGATGAAAAGGCATAGATGAGGAGATATTTGTCTTTTGCAGAAATGGATAATCCTTCAAATTTGGAGGTCAACTCTTTAATTTTTTCATGGGTATGATCTAATCCTTGAGTGAACCCCATTTCAATAACATCATACTGGCATTTGAGTTGGTTAGACAAAGATGTTGTGGTTGTAGTGATTTCACGTACAAAACCTTCAAGAGTGGAAACAGAAAAATGAAATTCTCATATTCTTATTCACAGTGTTAATAGAGACTTGTAGAGACTCAATTTTCTCTTTTTGTGCAAAATGAGTTGAAGTATGTACAGAGAGACCTTTGATAGCAGTTAAAATGGCTATTAGTATGAGTAATATAACATAAAAATAAAAAGTTCATATTAGAAGAATAACAAAGATCTATGATACTATGGTAATAGTATGGAGGTTAAAAATTAATATTATAATATAATCAATATTAATATATAAGTAATACTACTATCATAATAATTATTAAAATAAAGTATTTATAATAATAAATAGATCAATAGATTAATGAAAAAAGTATTATATTACATAGAATAAAAAATATAATAGAAGCATAATTATTAGATGAGGTTGAGAAAAAAAATAGCTTAGATCCATCTTAACTCCAGATCTGCCAAGCGTCAAGAGGGATCAAATCTCTTGAGATGCAAACCTCTTTTAGAGTGAAAAGAGATTTGATCCCTCTATACACTTGGTAGATTTGGAGTTAACATGGACCTAAGCTAGTATAATATATATGTAATTGACTTTGAAACATTTTATTTATAATTCACATTTTCTACACTAAATTTTTAAAAACATTTCCCCTCATATTTTTTCCTATGTTTTCTAAAATATTACATATCAAATTCATATTAAGCATTGAAAGAATTACAAGATCTCCCTCATACATTGAATTAGAAAGCAACTATTAATGGATCAAGAATTCTCTCAATCTTTCTCTCTCTATATATGTTTCATGTTAAAATCTTGTACTCAACTTGTGTATTGAAATATTTTATTTATAACCCATGTTAAAATTTTTTGGTTATTGATATTTTTAAAATCTTATGTATCAACTCCATATTAAAAAGGAAATAAATTACACATATCCGTAGTTATGGAAAGTGGAAATATAATAAATCTTTTAATTTAAATTACACTATTTTTCTTTATAAAAAGTAGATATAAATTATGTTATTTAATATGTACATTGAAATATTTTACTTATAATTTGACAATAAAATATTTTTTGCTATTAATATATTTTTGTTTTAAATATCACATATATACTTAACGTATGAATTACACATCATGTAATATCAAAAATAGTGAAGAAATTACATTTCTTCCTTGAACTAAAAACTAAATTATCTCATCTCCATAATAAGTGGTGAAGAAATTACAATTCTTCCTCATACTAAATGGTAAAATATTTTTTAAACTTTTTATTACTTTATATGTCTATATAAAGTTGTGTAAAATTACAGTGCAAATTGAAGTATTTTAACTATGGTTGACATTAATTTCTTTTGTTGTTGCTATTTTTTAATTTTTTAATTTAAAGTATTATTTTACTATTTTTAAATGTAATGTTACATGACAACATCTCTCCCATACTGGGCTGTAGAGCACCTCTTGGCACAACAACGATAAAAATAAAGAAAGAAAACTAAGGGGACTAAACATTGAAAAGAGTAGAAGGGAAAAGGAAAGAGAAAAAAGGCGAGAGGAAAAATAAGGAAAAAAGGGATGGAAAATCAAGGGAAGAGATGAGGAAGGGAGGAAAGGGTGAAGCCTGACTCAAGAAAAAACCTCAACTAATAAGAATATTGTCTCAAGTTCTATGATGCACTATTAAGAGAAACCAATTACTATTTAGCATGTTGGAGCCTACTGAGGATCTTAAATTCTATCGCTCTATGGTTACTCCATGGTTGTTTGATGTTTTTAAAAGTGTTTAAGTCTTCTTCCTAATTTTAAACTGTCAAGTCACTTGCACACACATGCTCAGTCTTCGATGAGTCATGATAACACTTCCTTTAGTCAAGATTGGAAAAAAATAGCACCATCCATCAAGGCAATGTCTATGTGATTTTTAACTCATGTCGACAGTTAGTGCACACTTTTATTAACAATCTACCTCACTTTGTTGCGTTTGTACTTCTATTTCGATGAGTTTTCACAATTGTCGTCTTTTGCACATTGGCGCTTTCACAAGTGTTGCTTTCACATTCACGGTTGTTGTTTTGACTCTCTTTTACTTTAATAAGTGTTTTTTTCATGTTATCTTCACTTGGGAATGTGTCACTTTTAAGGTCATTCGCATTTTGCAAGTGTAGTCTTATGTTTTCCTCCTGTCGCAAGTGTCGTTTTGTGTTTTCACTCTTGCATGTGTCACACCTTTGCACATCACCAAGCTAGACCTGATGCACTTTTATGCATCATAAAGTCTTACGTATCATTGGAACATGTGCCAGAAACAGTCCTACAGCTTAGCGCACATTTTGGTCATAGTCGTCATAGTTGTTGTAACTTGGTTTCTAAGTGTTGTAATGTGTCGTTTTAACTGTCGCACTTAGAAATAGGTGTCTCTTTGCAATTTTTTAAGGTGTGACTATTGTTCATGAGTCATGTGCATTCCATTGGCTTGTATTGATGGAATTTATGTGTGTGATATATGTTTGAGTCGTGTTAAGATGCATTTATTTCTCCTACTCTACTAGTCCCACACTTAGCCATTGTGAGAGCTCTTCTTGGTCCTTCATCCCAACTCAAGTTCTAAAGGCATTAATCCTCTTATTAGGTGATGAGCGCAACTTAACTATGAGCCTCATTGACGTATCTTTCCTCCCATACTTGTGCACTAAGTATTTTCTAAGGTATCCTCCCTCTCACACTGCATTAGTACTTCCTAAGGATAAGTCACCTAGCCTTGTGTTGCCTTCCTTAGTGAAAAGTGCATTCCATATGAACAAGTAGTCATTGTTGGAGAGAACTATGCCCTTCCAAACCTAAGCGCACTTCAAAACAACAATGAAGAAAACTTCAAACGCTAAGTGAAAAAGCACACTTTAGAAGAACAAGGACCTTCTCTCCTATAAAAAGTGCACTCTGGACAAACAAGGACCTTATTGCCTTAAAAAGCACACTCTGAGAGCCTGAGCACACTTAAGAACAATGTGCGCACTTCAAGAATATGAGTGTACTCCCATTGGGGGAATTTTGAAGTCTAAAATGGGCCTCCTAAGGAAACTATTAAATAATAGTGGAAATAATAAAATAAGATTAGATTACATCATCAAATTTTAGAGGGAAAAAGGAAAAACTATTTTTTCAACCTGTATTTTCAAATTATCTCCCTATGGGTTTACTCAAATTTCGATCGGAAATATTTATTGGATGTAAAATTTGGTTCCTCATCCAAGGAGTACCCATGTTGCATACTTTTGATGGATCCTACTACATGAAAAATGAGAAATACATGAAAAACATAAATGTAATTATGTTTTTTCATGTATTTTGTTGAAGTTTGCAACAAGAAATAGTGAAATTGGCATCTAGAAACAACAAGCAACACCTACACTAAGTGTGGGACCAAGAGGTCCAAGCGGCACCTACACTAGTGTGGGACCACAGGTCTTAGCAGCACCTACACTGGTGTGGGCTAAATTTGGTGCATGTCTATTTTAGTTATCCATTAATTAAGATGGACAATAAAATTTAATCTAATCTCAAAATAACTTGTAATAGTTAACTGAGTGTGATAAACTCAGTTAACTCATGAATTTCAAGTTGAGGGTAGTTAGTGAGGCATGCAGAGTAATTCTATTTGTAATAGAGTTCGAAGTGCAGTGGTGCATTAGTTAATGCGGGTTGTAATCAGTTTAACTCAGTTAAGTGAGTTAAAGTCAGTTGTACTAGTTGTAATTGTTTGTTGCACTAGTGAGAGATCAAGTGAATTAAATATTATTTAATTCACAATTCGTGATCTAACATGCAACTAATGATTTACTATTATTAGCTGCATACATGTCAGTTCCAGTGGAGACCCAGTTGAGATCTAGGTGAAAGGGAAGTGTGACTATCAGTTGTGATATTAGTTGACTGCCCAGATGCAGTTAAAACACCACATAATTCCCATGATACTCAGCACAGTTAAAGATGAAATTCCTAAAGAATAGGGATTACATTCATCAGGGATTGCGTGAGTAAGGCAGGCTGAGAATTGGCTGAGTGTTGGCTTGATTTTGTTTGGATTAGTGTGAGACGATAGGAAGATTGCAGGAGATTCTTGTGATAAGAATTGCATTGTAATTATTTCATGATTCCTTGTGGAATATACAATATATGATAGAGGGATTTTGAGCAACAAGCTTTCCATGAGAAATTATCTGTGTTGTGGTTTGATTTGATTCTTCTTTGATTCATGTGATTGGCGATTGTGTTTTTAATTCCGCAATTGATTTGTAGAAGTGATTCAATATCTAGATTTAGCACATTGTTAGAACGGATTGAATCCATGATATACATGCTTTTTGTATAATTTATACATGGTATCAGAGCACATGAAATCACAATAGTGAAGGAGCTGAGTTTGTGACTGAATATAATTCGAATTTGCAGAATACTTTCTTGGTGCTACAACTCATTCAGGATCGAAATGGATTTCAATGGCTTGAGATTGGAATATGCACTCGAGGGAAGCTCTAACTATATTGCTTGGAAGGACATGATGGATGAAATACTCGAAGACAATGGCTTGAAGGAATTCATTGGAAATGATGTTCCTAAACCCGCTGTGACAGATGTTGCAAATATTGATGCATGGCAAAAGAAAGTGGTAAGGGCGAGGAGGATCTTACTGGAGGGAGTACGAGACCACATTGTCTAAAGTCTCCATGGAAAAGTGAATCCATATGTAATGTGGAAGGCTTTGACAGATCTATTTCAGAGCAGCAGTGACCATAGGAAATTGGCACTGAAGGATAAACTCAGAAAGATCAAGATGGAGAAGAACGACATTATTCTGGTATACTTAACAAAGTTTGTCCAATTTCGGGATGAGGTTACGAGAGTAGGAATTATTGTCGTTGATGATGATTTTGTGAGCCTAGCTCTTCTAGGACTTCCCAAGAGTTGGCATATTTTTTAGGACTCTGTTAATGGGAGGGAGAAGCTGCCAGATTGGGAATGACTTTGGTTGGATTTGGTGCAACAGGAGTTCAAACGGAATATCAGAGATGGATCTTCATCTAAGAATGAAGATGAAGAAGATTGTGCTTTGGCTGCCAAGGTGAAGAAAGGGAAAGGAAAGAAATTCCATTCCAAATCTAAGACCGGTGAAGAAGGCAAGGAGCGCGACATGTCCAGAGTGAAGTGTTTTCACTGTCATGAACATGGACATTATGCGACTAATTTTCCACAAAAGAAGAAGAACAGGAAGGATTCAGGATCTGCAACTGGTGAGGCTTTGGCCTCACAATTTGAGTTGGACTTCTCACTGATCGCGTGCATGGTGTCAAGTGCGAAGGGATCAGGGTGGTACTTGGATAGTGGTGCATCTTTCCACATGACGGGAAACAAAGAACTTTTCAGTAGCTTGGAGGAGAAAGAGCTCCAGATGCATATCAAAATTGGTGAAGACCGAAGGTATAGCACTGTCGGGATTGGTATAGTTACTTTCCAGAGACAATCAAGTAAAACCATTTTTATTAAAAAATGTAATGCATGTACTAGGCTTAAAGAAAAATGTAGTTCCAGTTGAAATGATGGAGGATAGAGGCTATGATGTTGTTTTCAGTGAAGGAAATTTTTTCCTTCGACACAAAGCAACAAGATAGGCCAAGAAGATTGGGATTCATGTGAAGAATCTGTATAGACTTTATGTAGATGTGATTTCTACAAAGCTTCCCACCATTGGGAAGTGTGAGAAAGCCATGCAATTAACCCTTGAGAGGGAGATGGATTTGCATGCAGGTGAGGAACTCTTGGTTCGAAAGAATGAACCTCAAGATGTGGAGTAGCCACATACGAAGGATCATGGAGTGGCAGAAACCACTCAAGCAGATAAATTCCGAACCAGATGGGCAGAGGGAGTGCATGCAATTATACCTCCAGGTGTGAGGTGGGGTGACATGCAAGATTAATCCCAAGAAGAAATTTGGGTAGGGTCTTAGAGATGATGCATCTCATGGATCGAACCTGGCTACAAGGAGCCCACAGAGAAGTAGTAGCAGGATTAATTAGATTGATGCAGTCAGATGTTAGGAGGATAGAAATCAGAGTGACAGGTGTCGGATATTGGAGCGCAGATCAGAGTTGGCAGTCGTGCATAGTGCATGGATGCAGATGTCAATAGCGTAGAGAATCCAGTAGACATGTGAAATAGCTAGCAGCAGTCAGAAGAATCTGATTACAGATGCATTATACTGATTCAGTTGTTTGGAGGCTATTCAGTTTCGGAAGTGTTGCATGCAAAGGATGAATGTGTGAGAAACACTAAATAAACATTGCATGTGCAAGAAACACTAGAGAAATGTTGCATGCAAAGGTTGCATGTGCAAGAAACACTAGAGAAGTGTTGCATGCAAGAGTTTCATGTCGCATGCAAGGGTTGCATGTCGTATGCAAGAGGTGCATGTCGTATGCAAGGACATTTATTTCTTGTTGAGAGGGAGTGTTGAAGTTTGCAACAAGAAACAATGAAATTGGCATCCAGAAACAACAAGTAGCACCTACACTAAGTGTGGGAACAAGAGGTCCAAGCAGCACCTACACTAGTGTGGGACCACAGGTCTTAGCAACACCTACACTGGTGTGGGTTAAATTTGGTGCATGTATATTTTAGTTATCCCTTAATTAAGATGGACAATAAAATGTAATCTAATCTCAAAATAACTTGTAATAGTTAACTAAGTGTGATAAATTCAGTTAACTCATGAATTTTGAGCTGAGGGTAGTTGGTGAGGCATGCAGAGTAATTATAGTTGTAACAAAGTTCGAGGTGCAGTGGTGAATTAGTTAATGTAGGTTGTAATCAGTTTAACTCAGTTAAGTGAGTTAAAGTCAGTTGTACTAGTTGTAATTGTTTGTTGCACTAGTGAGAGATTAAGTAAATTAAATATTATTTAATTCACAATCAGTGATCTAACATGCAGCTGATGATTTACTATTATTAGTTGCATGCATGTCAGTTCCAGGGGAGACCCAGTTGAGATCTAGGTGAAAGGGAAGTGTGACTATCAGTTGTGATATTAGTTGACTGCCTAGATGCAGTTAAAACACCACAGGATGCCCATGATACTCAGCGCAGTTGAGGAAGGCTGAAATTCCTAAAGAATAGGGATTGCATTCATCAGGGATTGCGTGAGAAAGGCAGGCTGAGAATTTTCTGAGTATTGACCAAATTTTTTCTGGATTAGTGTGAGACGATAGGAAGATTGCAGGAGATTCTTGTGATAAGAATTGCATTGTAATTGTTTCATGATTCCTTGTGGAATACACAATATATGATAGAGGGGTTTTGAGTAGCAAGCTTTCCCTGGGAAATTATCTGTGTTGTGGTTTGATTTGATTCTTCTTTTCTTCATGTGATTGGCGATTGTGTTTTTAATTCAGCAATTGATTTGTAGAAGCAATTCAATATCTAGTTTTAGCACATTGTTAGATCATATTGAATCCATGATATACATGTTTGTTTTATACTTTCTACATATTTCTCATTTTTCATGCAGCAGGGTCCATCGAAAGTATGCAACATGGGTACTCATTAGATGAAGAATTAAATTTTGAATCCAAAAAGTACTCCCACTCGAAACTTTAGTAAACCCTTAAAGAGATAAGTTGAAAATACGAGTTGAAAGGTAGTTTTATTATTTTATTATTTTTTAATATTTTAGTTTTTTACTCCAAAAAAGGGTGAATCATCCCTCATGGTTGACATCATCATCTTTAATCCTATTGGTTCTTATAAAGTTTATTTTGGTTGTACATTTTTCTTAGGAGGCCCATTTTAGACCTCAAAATTCCCTTAATGTTCGATTCAAATAATTGCGCCCTCCTTGAGTGCATGGCGCACTCACAAAGCATGAAGCTTCACTATTCTCTTAGGGTGCATGGTTCTCCCAAAGCACGAAGCCTTAGATTTCATGGTGTAATCATGAAGCACGAAGCTTCATCCTTCCCTTTGAGTGCATGGTGCAGTCACAAAGCTTGAAGCTTGAGCGCACTCCTTCGGCATGAAGAATTGCACTCTCTTTGAGCGCATGAGTGCACCTTGAAGCCTTGAGTGTTTCTCCTTCATCTTTTTGAAATTTTCCCTTGCGTCCTCCTTGTTCTCATGAGCGCATGAGAGAACCCTGAAGCCCTGAAGGCCTAAAGCCTCACTCCTTCGTCTCTTCAGAGTGTGCCCTTGCACCCTCTTAGTCTCTTTGAGCACATGAGCACACCTTGAAGGCCTGAAGCCTGACTCCTTTATCTCTTCGGAGTACACCCTTGTGCCCTTAGTGTTCTCTCTCTCTTGCTTGAGCATACAAGCGCACCCTGAAGGCCTCTTATGAGCCTTAACAAGTTTAACTACACCCTCCTAATCAAGCCTTATTCTTTTAACCCTCTCATAGGCCTATCATGAGCATATCATTACATGAGCTAGGTAGTGATAGAATATATGGTTTAGACTTATTTTGCCTCATCTTGAATTATTTTCATTGGCAATAGTACCTTCCAATCATGACACAGTGATGCTCAAGATAAAATAGCAAGGACAAAGCATAAAGAAACACCTGTGGAGAAGAAGAACAAAAGAAAGCTACCATGGAGACATGAAGTAGATCATGGATCGAGACAGAAAAAAGCCATTGCATGATGACTCAGGATTTAGATATTGATCAATGACCCTTTGGAGGGTGAAGACGAGCAACAAATTGGACCTTTCATGAAGGTGAATCATAGATCGTATCTATCATCGAGAATGCAATATGAAGCAATAAGGAAGAGAACTTTTCATTGTCACCACATCATGAAGTTCATGTCATTATTGTCAGGTTGTATTTTGTACTGGTGTCATCATAATAGTCAATATGTGTCCATATGTCTTGCCACATCATGTGGGATGTAATGATGTATTCTCAAGAAAGGACAAAATGTAATGTGTGGAAGTCTAAGAGTCATATGTGGAACATGAAGAGTCACATAGTCATATATGGACAAATATTGTATGAAAGTCCAAAAGTCATTGGAAGTTCAAGATTTGTTTAGAAGTCTAAATGAAACACTAGAAGTTCAAGAGTCATGAGGGTAATCGAAGAGCCATGAGGATATGAAAGGGCATTCCTATTTTTATAAAAGCAACCTCATAAATCAAGGAAGGGGCTTTTGGAGGCTTAAGATTTGGAGAGCTAGTCTTGGATTCTCTACTGAGCATAGGAGAGAAAACTATTCTTTGGAGAAGCAAGAAGTGACTTAATGCTCCACTATTCGAACTAGTGTCTCATCATTGTAATTGTGCAGTTGGATCTTTCACCTTATAATTGAAGCTCAATGAGCCAACACATTTTCATGTGTGTATTGTGGATGTCTTAGGATTATTCTTTGGATGTTTGCTATATATGTTTTCGTTCAAATGTACTAAGGAAATTGAACTATTTCAGTGGCCTCGGTACTTACTGTGTTGAAGGTGTGTTGTACATGGTTAAATGATCGTTGTGTCTAAGTGAACTATTTCGATAGATAATTAATGAATCTTTTTCTGCTCGTGTGTCTCTCTTAGGTTAGTACTATTACTTCCTTCTACAGGCTCACTTTTGTCTCCCCCTCGTGAAAGTATCCTTCTACACATTACAATCAATGTTTCACAATGAAAACTTTCTTTTTCAAGGGTTATGTATATCATCTCTTATGTTATTTATTGAAACAAAGACGAACCTTACGGTTATGATGGTTGGGATGATACTCAGGATGGGGCTTCTATTCCAAATAGTTTGAGGTCTAATTGGGACTTCACATCAAGAGACCCCTATATGTTGGCGGTAGCCAACACCGTCAACATAACCTTAACCTCAAAAGCTCCATCCTTGTTTAGATTGTTTGGATACTTTATTATTTCAAAGGCTTCCCTGAATTGGCATGGGTAGTATTGGTCTTCTTTTACAATTATTTTTGTGCCTTCTAATAAAACATGCTAAAGACTTCATTCCATTCTTTATATCTTAATCTACAAAATCATGAATACTAAATAAAAAACAAGTTGTGGAGATAGTTATGTCCTTTAAAAAGTTTATGTATTAAATGCCAAACATGAGGAATAAAGCTTACCCATTCATAAAAAAATGTAATGACCAATTCTTAAGTTCAAATGAAAAAAACAAGTAAATCTGTTGAAAATCATGAATACTAAATAAGAAACCAGTTGTGGAGATAGTTATGTCCTTTGTAAAGTTTATGTATTAAATGACAAAGATGAGGAATAAAGTTTAGCTGGTCATAAAACAAATGTAATGACAATTCTAAAGTTCAAATGACCAAATCAAATAAATTTGTCGAGGCAATTAAGCAACTTCTTACTTGTAGAGCTAAAGAGCTAATTAAAACTCACATCTTCAAAACCTTCAACCGGTACCTGGATTCAATTAAAAAAATGTTGTTGCATCGAAAAACAATTCACTTCCTTTATCATAGAACATTCTCTCTATTAGTGCAATTTTTAATTCCTCTATTTATTTTGTCAAGAAGGTTGAATTTCCCCTTTATATGACATAATTACAGAACATTGTTTTAATGAATGTGCTTGAGAATTGGAGATTCTCACGTTATTCTTCAAATATAGATTCTTTAAGTTGATAGGGTATTATTTTTTCTCTTATAAAATATGAGCTAGAAGGAATAAATATGGTTGCTAGTCATTAAGTGCACATGTATATTACCAAATAATAGTTTTATAATTATATTATGTGCCTTCAGTCATATTATGATTGCAACAAATCTTTTTACGGTCAAGATAATCATTAAGACATTCAAAAAATGCTCCTAAGGATTTGTCATAGAAACTCGCACATAGATTTGTAGCATAATTTGATAAGCATGTTGTGGCATGTAGCAGGGGCATGTAGTGATTTGCAACATGGATTTAAAGTGATCTATGAGGCTACTTTGTATCCGGGCCTATTGTGATATGTAGCATGGTCTATAGTGATTTGTTGCATGACCTACAATGATCCACAACACAAGCCTAAAAATCCGAAAGTGATCTACAACACTAATTTGTATCAAATCCACTATGACTAATTATTTAACATAAATAAACTAAAGTAAACACTTTTTAATCTATGATTTAATTAGAATTCAAAGGAGTATTTTACAATAAAGATTACCTTCAACTTTAAGTTCATGAATTGAGTATAAAAAGGAAAATAGGTATATGAGAAGAAAATGAAAGGGTAATTGTGTATGAAAAATAATGGTTGAAAAAGGGAAAAAACAGATGTCATAAGGTTTAGGAATTATATGGTTTATATCAGATAAGGATTATAATGTTAGGGTTAGGGGTGATAGTGGTTGTATGTGTTAGGGGTGATATGAGTTATAAGGATTAGGTATTTGTGTTTAGGGGTGTGACTCTAGTTATGGGTTATGAGTTTTTAGGGTTAATATTGATGAGATAGAATTTAGGCAGCAAAGGGGTTAACATTATAGGGTTTAGATGTTATTAATGATAAGGTTGAGGTGTTGTAGGTGTTGTGTATCTAGGTTGATAATAGTTAAATGGGTTAGAGGTTATATAGGTTATATAAGTTAGGGGGTGTTGTAGGGGTTGTGTGTCTAGGTCACGTCTAGGTTGATAAGAGTTAAATGGGTAAGAGGTTATATAGGTTATATAAGTTAGAGGGGTTATAGGATTTACTAGTTAGAAATCATAAGGGTTAGAGATTAAGGGATACTAGAGTTTATAATGCAAATTAAAGGTAATGAGGGATGCCAGGGAGATAGGTTATAGGGTTTAGAAATTAATGCTTATGGGGTTAAGGGTTTTATTAATTAGGTACTTTATGGATTATAAGCTATAATGGTTAGGAATTTAGGGGTTAAAGAAATTACATATTTTAAAATATTGGGGTAATAAGGGTCAGTGTTATAGATTTTATAGGGGTACGAGTTATAGATGCTACATTGATTAGGGATGATATAATTTATACAAATTAAGCATCAAGTTCAAGGAGAAATATATATATATATATATATATATATATATATATATATATATATATATATATATATATATATATATATATATATATATATATCGTTTAGATGTTATTATTGATAAGGTTTAGGTGTTGTGTGTCTAGGTTTATCAGAGTTAAAGGGGTTAGAGGTTATATACGTTATGGGGCATTAGGGGAATTTTGAGTTCTAAAATGGGCCTCCTAAGAAAAATGTACAACCAAAATAACTTTATAAGAACCAATAGGATTCAATATGATGATATCAACCATGGAGGATGATTCACCATTTTGGAGTAAAAAAGTAAAAATATTAAAAAATAATAAAATAATAAAACTAAATTTTCAATTCATATTTTCAACTTATATCCCTGAGGTTTTACTCAAATTTCAAGCAGGAGTACTCGTTGGATGCAAAATTTAATTCCTCATCCAACAAGTACCCATGTTACATACTTTTGATGGACCCTGCTACATGAAAAAAGATAAATACATGAAAAAACATGATTGCAATCACATTTTTTATGTATTTATCTTTTTTCATGTAGCAGGGTCCATCGAAGGTATGCAACATGGGTACTCCTTGGACGAGTAATCAAATTATGCATCCAACAAGTGCTTCCACTCGAAATTTGAGTAAACCCATAGGGAGATAAGTTGAAAATATGAGTTGAAAAAATAGTTTTTTCTTTTTTCCCTCTAAAATTTGATGATGTAATCAAATCTTGTTTTATTTTTTCCACTATTATTTTATAATTTCCTTAGGAGGCCCATTTTAGATCTCAAAATTCCCCTAATGGTTATAGGATCTACCGGTTAGAAGTCATAAGGGTTAGATATTAAGGGATAATAGAATTTATAGTGCAAATTAAAGGTAATAAGGGATATCAAGGTGATAGGTTATAGAGTTTAGAAATTAGTGCTTATGGAGTTAAGGGTTTTATTAATTAGGTACTTTATGGATTATAAGTTACAATGGTTAGGAATTTAGGGGTTAAAGGAGTTACATATTTTAAAATATTGTGGTGATAAGGGTTAGTGTTATAAATTTTATAGGGGTACGAGTTATAGATGCTAAATTGATTAGGGGTGATATAATTTATACAAATTAAGGATCAACTCCAAGGATATATATATATATATATATATATATATATATATAAAGGAATTATGGGATTTATGTGGGCTAAAATCATTGGGTTAATATGGGTAATGGGTTATATGTTAAGGGTTAGAAGCTACAAATTATAAGTATATATATGGTGTAGGGTTTATAAGGATTAGAATGGGTATGATTTATAGGGGTTAGGGATGTGAGGTTATATTAGGGTTGATAGGAGTTAACATATTTGTGTCAAGGGTTTTTAGGGTTAAGGCTTATAGAGGCCATATGGGTTAGGAATTATATGGGCTATACGCTAAGGTTAATGACACATAGAGGTTTAGTGGGTTAAGGGTTATATGTGTTATGGGTGATATTAGTTATATGAGATATGAGTTATGTTCCAATTAGATTATAAGAGAATAGGGTTATATGCAGGGGGAGTGACAAGTAATAAATATTATAGGGACTAGGGGTTTGGAGTTATAGGGGTGGTTTATACATTATATTTAATAGTAGTAAGGGGTTAGCATTAATATGTGTTAAAGGAACTACACAAGTTGAAGTGTTTAGTGGTTATAAGTTTTATGGTTCATAGGGATTAAGGATGAGAGGGGTTATATAGTAGCATAATACATAAAGAATCAATTTAATATTTAGCATAATACATAAAGTTAACATTTGTTCAAAAAAAACATTATGTAAAAAACATTATTTATTTTTTAATCTTAGTTAGAGGCAACTACAAATTTTCATGCAAGCAAATGGGAAGCATTTTCATAGACATTACTTAGGTCATTAAAGTGTGCTAATTCTCCACAATAGCACTCTAATGTATTATCATTAATAACAATTTTAATACATACATTAATATGGACATTTTTGAGGTTACAATAATGTCAAAGTAATGGATATTGATATAGATATTTTCCTCATTGTATGAGAGCTTACAATAATGTCCAATAGATATGATTCAATGTTGAAGATCAATTTTAACTCATATTCTTGGTTATGAATAGTATACAAACAAAAAGCTAAGAGGATTGTGTTCAAATACATAACATCACCTCCAAAACCATATTTTTTCTTATTAAGCCTATAATACCCCTACCTGGAACCTGTAACATCGATATATGTATGTGTGATATTGAGGTTGGTGTGCCTCTGTAAGTATCCACATGTTAGGCTTGTGGGTCGAGTTGTGAATACGATTAAGGCCAATATGCTTGTTTATGGGACTTATGACCATGGTATTTAGGTCGGTGAACCAAGGAATATTTTGGGAGCTTGCATGCCCATGTAAATGCGTTAAATATATTTTTAGGGCCAGTGTGTCTGGGAATATATGCCTTTAAAGAACATGGGGATGAAAGCCTGAAATTGTAATTAAGAGGTAATTTACAAATATTATTAATAAAATAAGCTGGCTACATACCAACTCCATGGAAAAGAGTATGGGGGGTGCTCAAATCCAGGGAAAAAAGGCAACAGGGTTGATGTGAAGTTTGGTGGTGAAAAAGGCACTAAGGCTTACGTGGCTTTGGAGGGTACCACATGGAAAGATAGAGCCATGCATATATAAAGTGGGTGTTTTTTCTTGTGAAGGCATTCATTCATGCAAGAGGTTTAGTCTGAGAGTTATGGAGTTTTGGTTAGTCAATGAGTCTTAGGCTTGGACTCTGTAACTGATCGAGGCATGGTTATTCAGTTAATCATGTCAGTGGAGGATGCATCCTAGTGTGAGCCCCTGTGGTTCTAGTTTATGGCTATGGAAGCTATGGAGTTTTGGTGGAACTTGGTTTGGTGAAAAATCGGTGAGTCTTGGGTGTGGACTCTATAACTGACTAGGTGCTATTTTTTTTGGCTTAGAATGGTGCATGGGTGCCTCAAAGAGTAGCAGAGCTCTTGGAGCCACAAGCTAAGATTTTCCATGGATGGTTATAATGCGCCTTGGAAAGTGATGGCACGACTAAGGAACTATTGGGCGCAAAGAATGCTTGTGCCACTTTAGTGTAGGTCGGTGGGAGCACGAGCTTGTGGTTGGAGGCTGGGGTTATTGAGGCTGGTACATTTCCTAATGTTGTTGTCTAGTACTCACTGTATAGATTGTTTCCCATGGATTTGAGGACCTAGCTCGGGGATGACCTGTGGTTGAGAGTTTATGAACTGTGTGGTCTATGGATGGGTGGAATGTGGAAGGCATATACCTAATGTTGACTATGAAATTTATTGTATTTTTGTACCATGTGTTATATTTATATTCTATTTGTTGTAAACCCCAGTCAGGGTTTGGTAACAATGTGTTTATGATTATTTTGTGAATGATTCCTCTAATGCATTGTCATGTCCCCATTTTTATTTTCCCCTATAGTACAATCAAAATGGGTCTCTAGATTATGTTATGGTTAGGCCGCAGGAGCGGGATTATATCATTGGGGATTTCAGAGGGGTTTTGAAAAGTTTTTACAGGATCTGATGGAATTCACTTGGCATATTCCATCATCCACACAACTTTCCTTTTGGTTTGTTGCATTCCAACAACTTTCATAAAACAAGGTTATTACTAGGCCTAATTTAATTAATTACACTTGAGGTGGCATTTCAGGAGGAATATTTGATGGAATACCTTAGTGTAATAACTTGTTGGAACCAAAACAAGAATATCTACAAGATGGGATGCATAGAAGTGACTTTCAATGGTTGGAGAGAGTATGGTGGACGATTTATCGTTTTCCTAAATTAAAAATGACTTTAATTAGTCATTTAATTAAAAAGGGGGAAAATAATTAATTGGAGGAAAAAAACCTAAATTGACTTAAGTGAAATAAAATAAAATTAAAAAGTCACTTAAGATAAAGTCAATGGAGGAGCTTCCAGAATAATAATAAAATAATAAAATAAGATGCTTCTAGAGGCTTGGAGATCTATCTATGGAGTCTTTAAAAGGAGGAGGAAGAGATTGTTTGGAACATCTCAAAGTTGTGTATTCTTCTTGTGGAGGGGTTTGGAGAGCCGAGAGTTCCCAACTTCAATTGTAGCAACAAGATGTAAACCCTCAGGGGATTCAACGAGAATGGGTGAGAACCCATCTCTCTCCTCGGTGAATTCATCCAGAATTCACAGGTTACAAGTTATTGATTTTTAGTTCATATTTTGGAGGCTCAGTTAAACTTGTAGAAAATATTTGTGGGAGGTCATTCTCTCAGCCATTTCCATTATTTGCATGTACTATCTATATTAATAAAATAGGGTTAAGTTCTTCTGCATGTTTTGTTTTTTTTATTCTTCAGTTGCAGATCATATATTCCAGTTTTGTCGTTAAATTTATGGTTAAATGTGTGCAAGTTGTTATTTAAATTGACGACTTAATTTTCTGGAGAAATTTTCTACAAAAAAATGTATTTGGGACATTACAGCGGTATCACAGCTATGCATCCTGCCATCATGAAGGTATTTTTATTTGCAGATCAATTTTCAATCAACTTGTCGTTAAGGTCGAAGTTACTGAAAATTGTCTGTAAAAGGGGCTGAAAATTGAATTCTCGAGCACCATATTTATCAATTGTTATAATGTTGAATGATAACCAAAGTCAATTTTAGAGGCTTTGCGATGTCAAAAAACCTTTGTGCAAAGGCTTTGCGCTAAGGTTGTATACACCATGAAAGAAAAAACTACATATTAATTTCCTCGACAAATTAATATTGGAGTAGTCTATAATGCGACTTTTTTAAGGCTTTTATGGTGGTTTTTTCGGGTTTAATTTCTCTAAAATCCCGCCGGAATTCATTGAAAATAGAATTTTGATGGATAAAATTGCACAATCGAAGTGTCCTAGGGGTTTTTTAGGGTGTTGAATCCATATATAGAGTCAAAAAACCAGTTTAAATAACAGAAATCAAGATTTTACCTCAAAAATTTTCACCAGATTCCGGCACCTGGAACTCCAAAAAGTCACACTAAAGACAACTCCATTAATATCTAGAGAAGTCGTAACAAGAAATCCACACTTGGTCTCATGTGTTATTCCACAAATTGGTAGAAGGAGATCGCCGACTCTACTACAATCAACAAATACAAAGTGAGTGTAGACAACGTGGATTACGCAGTAGGCTGCCCACGAAGTCAAAGATTGAATAAGGTTTTACATCACATTAAGGTTAAATATTCTATTGGGTGACCAAATTGTGGACGACAAACCATTTGGTTCATGGTTGAGTTTCATATGGCAAAGTAGTGGTCCTAATTCAAATATGAGTATAGAAAATGAAGAAGTGAAACCAACAAATCGATAGTGGAATTTTTATTGGAGGACCATAAACACTATGGTCAGATCAATTATATAGCTACATTAAAGGGATCAATGCAGGGCCACATTATATCTGTGCAAAGCTACGTTCTAAGTGTTAAAAATGTAAGACAAAATATATTTATTAAACTGAACAACTCACAGGTGAGGAGCTTCACCTGGATACTTCCTCTGGCATAACTCTCTACACATTCATCATTAATAATCATGAATAAATAGTTTACAAGCAAATAGGTAAGTTAGAACAATATCCTAAAATGTAGGAACTAAATCCTAATCTAAGGTTCACGCATAACTAATGAAATGATTCTCTCCAAGAATACATTTCTCCATTAACTTCAACACTCCCCCTTAATGGAGAAAGGGTTCACTAGTACTCCTAACGTCTCCCTAAATAACTCAAATTTAATTCTTCCAAGGGACTTAGTAAAAATATCTGCAACATTGTCACAAGTATTACAATATTTAATATGGATTTCCTTTGATTGAACCTTCTCCCTAACAAAGTGAAACTATGTATTGATATGCTTTGTGCTTTTGTGAAACAATGGATTTTTTGCAAGTTTGATTGAGCCTTGGTTGTCACATCTGATAATTGTTGCATCTTTTTTTCTTCTCCGACATCCCGAAGAAGTCTCCTCAACCAAACTGCCTCACATGTTCTACACACATTGCTTGATACTCTTCTTCTGCTGAAGACAAGGATACAATGTTCTGCTTCTTTCTACTCCATGCAATAACCCTGGACCAAATGCTGAATGCATAACCTGTTATGGATCGTTTATCGGCCAGATTTCAGGCCAAATCCGAGTTTGAAAATCATGTCAATCTAACATCAAACGAATCAGAATATTTAATACTAAATTCTAAGGTTCCTTGAAGATACCTTAAGATGCCTTTTGCTGCAACCCAATGATTCTCAAGAGGCTTTGACATGAATTGGCTCAATACACTGATTGCAAAAGCCAAATACGACCTAGTTGTAGTCAAGTAAATTAGACTCCCAGCCAGTTGTCAATACAATGTTGTATCTACCTCCTTAGAACCATCATCACTCTGAAGTTTTACATTCTATTGTAAAGGAACTAGGGCAGATTTGCATTAATCAATTCTGAACTTTTTCAATAAGCTCCTGACATACTTTCCCTGAGATAGAAAAATCTGGCCAGAATCCCTCCAAACTTCAAGACCCAAACAATAGTGTAACTCTGCAAGGTCTTTCATCTCAAAAACCTATGACATATGATCTTTGATTTCTTTAATGAGTTCATCAGCATTTCCTGTAATGATAAGATCATCTAAATATAAAGAAATCAAAACAATTTTCCCCTCTTTATCAAACACGGTATACAGATTAGGGTCACACTTGCTTCTTTTATAACTATGTTGTAGGAAAAATGAATCAATTTTAGCATACCATGACCTGGGTGCCTGTTTTAGTCCATACAATGCTTTCCTCAATCTACAGACTAAATGTTCCTCCCCCTGTTTAACAAACCCTTCAGCCTGCATTAAACACACTTTTTCTTTTAATTCCCCATTTAAAAATGCAGATTCCACATCTAGCTAGTGTATCATCCAATGATGCTTGGTAGCTAACGAAATTAACGTTCTAATTGTGTTTAATTTAGCTACAGGGATGAAGGTTTTCTCATAGTCTATGCCTTCTTTCTGCAAGTACCCCTTTGAAACCAGCCTAGCTTTATATTTGTCTGTACTCCCATCTGCTTTAAATTTAGGCTTGTATAACCATTTGCAACCTATGGGTTGTTTGCCTTCAGGTAGTTCAACTACATCCCAGGTTTTTTTTTAAGTATTGACTCATATCCCTCTTCCATGGCTGCCCTCCATTCACTATATTGACTTGCTTCTTTATAATTATAGGGTTCAATAACATTTAACATACTAGTTATAAGAGCATGATCCCTATATCTTGTTGGCAATTTGAATTTTCCTACCTAATCTCCTGAGTGGTAGACTAACTTCAAATCTGTATTGATCATATCTTGGTGGACTTGGCTTGCTGACTGAATATGTACCATCCATTTCTTCCTTTTTCTATTGTTGATGTTGCTCATGGTTGTTCCCTATTTCATCACTCCCTTATTCCATCAGCAAAGGAATGTCCCACTCTTCATTTCTCTATCACAGTTTCCATCATGAACCTGCTCATGTATTACTACATCTCTACTCACAAACACTTTCTGAGTAGAAGGATTAAACAAATTATATGCTTTAAACTCTGTACAGTACCCAACAAAAATGCATTTAATGGCCTTTGAATCCAGTTTCTTCCTATCCTCTTTTGGAACATGAGCAAAAGATTTCGAGCCAAAAACTCTTAAATGATTAACTGCAAGCTTAAAACCTAATAAAGCTTCGAATGTAGTTTTAAATGAAGGTTTTTTGTTGGACTCATATTCTTCAAATATACTGCAGTATTTATTGCTTCTGCCCAAAAACCATTAGAAATATTCTTAACTTTTAACATCCTACGAGCATACTCCACAAGGGTCTTGTTCTTCCTTTCTGCTATTCCTGTTCTATTGAGGAGTGTGGAGTACTATGAACTGCGGAAATATCCATGGTCCTTGCAATATTTGATGAAGCCACTCTGCTTCTATTCTCCCACTTGATCTGAGCAGATAATTTTGATGAATTTCCCTGTCTGTTTTTCAATCATGCTTATGAACTCCTTAAAATATTCAAAAGTATGACTCTTATTTCTGAGAAAATATACCCAAGTAAATCTTTTGCAATCATCAAAAAATAATAAGAAATAATAGGCACCTCCTAATGACCTCGTCTGCATTGACCCACATAAATCATTGTGCACAAGCTCTAGTCTGTCTCTCTTTTTTCTAGTTAAATTTGGAGGAAACTCATCTTTGTGCAACTTCCCAAGAGCACATTGTTAGTATGAATCTTAATTCCAAGCGTACGAAAAAATACCACTTTAGCTGTGCATAACAAATAGCCCTAACAACAAAGATGGTTGCCAATGTCCTCAGATCTGCAGTTAGGTGATCAAGATAAATGCTGCAAAAATCTATATCTATGCATCAAAAGACATTAAGCAGTAGAAAAACAAGATTTACTCCATGCATCCAATAGACAAGACAAGAATATGTTGAATGAATTTTGTATTAATGGCACCTGGGAGGAAAAAACAGAAGGGTGTTACCATTTCTCCTCAATGGGATGGGTTCTTGTAAGTCCTCAGCACTTCAGATCTAAAATTCCTCTCTCTTGATGGTGTAGGAAACCTAGACAAAAATGGTAGCAAAATATGACTATGATGGTGGATCAAAGTCAAACCAAAAGTATAGATCCAGAGTGATTTTTAGGCAACAAAAGGTGGTAAATGAATGAGAAAACCCTTCTATTTATAACAAAATATTGTGTTAGTCTAGATATTGGTGCATAATTAAAATATTAATAACCAACTCAAGATCCGACTTTTATGGAATATTTTATTATATTTGTTGGAGGGAAAAGGAAATTGACTTGGGTCAAATCCCTTTATTTGTAAATAATAAACAAATAAATGATTTATTTATCATTTTAAGGATGTGGTTGAGTAATAATCAAATTAATAATGATTTATTTAATTATTTAAGGGTGATTTAGTCATATTTAACAAAGAATATTATTTAAATAAGGTTTAAATAATTATTCTTAGAAAATAATAAGATAAATAATGATTTATCTAATTAATTTCTTTGTTTTGGGTTAAATATAACCAGGAATATTAATTAAACTGATGTTTAACTAATTATTCCTTAGGGAAAATCAAACAAATGTAGATTTATTTAATACTTCCTCATGGGGTTTCCTATTTATACCATAAACAACTTAATAAAGGTGGTTTACTAAGTTATTTTCATAGTGAAAGCAATTTTACTTAGGGTAAAATTGGTCTTACATGGTGTACTTGGGTCCATCTAATGATAATAGGTTAGATGACCAAAAAATGGTGTAACAGATTGCCGCCCAGCGTGCAAGCATTAGGAGCTAATCGTATGACCGAAGTACGTTGTAAGAACTCAATCACTAGACACCGAAGGGGAAGTCCGAGAGAGAGAAGTATAAGGTAGAACAAAGTGCTGAAAGGACTAGACCCTGAGGAGGCGAGACTTACAGGTGTGACAAGTCTCTTTTATGAGTGAGTACCTGTGCTATAGGCGGTGGGAGGGGCATACCTATGCCTGCTGAGACAAAGTACAAAGAATAAGGCGTCCAGTAAACAAGGGACTGAACAATATAGTACAAGCTGACATAAACATGAGCAAGATAAACAACATGATAATGAATCCAACATACATATTGTGCCTGGGATAACAGCCAGGACTTGTACAATAATATCAGAGTATATGAAATATAAATACAACCCAAATGCCCCTGTAAACAGGAAAGGGCTCTGAAAATCTGACTGATACATGCAAAAAAAAGGCACTGCAAACGGCTGAGGCCAACATCATCAAATATATGGAGTTTCATCAAAGGCTTAAATGAAGAGGTCACCCAGGTATGTGGGGGGCTACCTGAAGGGCCACCCCCTCATGAGGGTTGCAACATCTCACACACACCCGAGAATCACTGATCCAATCTGCTGCATCACTGAACCATCGAGTATACGGATCTCGATCATGCTGAAAGGACCTGGAGCTGAGAAAAAATCAAGTCAAAGGGATATAAGGAGTCCCTTTCCCTGAACCGAGGCATCGAACAAGAGTGGAAGCTGGAACCAAGGTACACCGCCCTCTAGACCTGTCTTCTGGAATAAATGATCTGATGTCGACAGAAGGAGATCCGCCATAGGTGAGGCAATAAGGGGTTTGCAAATACGGCACGAGAGAAAATAGTAGAGCGACTGACAGACGAAAACCAGGGGTGATGATGCCGGGTACCCAGCTTCCCCCACGTATTCCACTATCAAAATGTCTGCACTCAATTTAATGCTCAATCCAATTTCCAATCTGGGCAAACTCACAACATTTATCAACCTGGAAAATTAAAAAATATATATGGATTCTTTAATATCTCAAATCTGAGATTTGAGATATTAAATTAACACTCTCTTATGATTATAAACCATATATCACAGATCCCTTATGATGTGGACTACATACGTTAATATGCAATTTTGACCACAGCTTTAGGTCATTCCAAATATCCAACTCATTCAAGTTTAAACTTTGTTTTAAACTCCCCCGAATGTATATAACCCAAATCTCTGAGTCCACGGCATACCAACACACTTTACGTGTCTTATTAGCTTTGATTAATATATCAATGCTCAAGATATATATAGATCTCGCTCACAAGACTTCACATATCTTTTAAAATTTCCGATTCAATGGATTAACCCCATTATAAATATTACTTACGGTTTCGCAACTTCACTTTTTATTCAAAAGTCGACATAATTAAACTTTATATGATAAAGTTATTAACTCAACACTAAAAATCAATTGAAATATCTGTTCAGGCCCACAACAAACAATTTCTAAACGGGATAAACGCTCACCATACCTTCGTTATCATCCGCACAACTTGACAACGCGAATGCCATCGATTTCAGCTGACTAGAAATCGAACGAGAATCGCATTTTTTCACCATAGGGCTTTAACGCTAAAAAAAAACGCGATAAAAGTGGTTTTTCTCCTACCACTCTTGCCATGCGTCCTCCCCAGACCTTTATCGCGCAAATTTTCTTAATACCATTTACCACTTACAAAGGTGCGCGAGACAACCGGTTTGTCTTCTCATAACCGCCTTTACTATTCTGGTCACTGTTGACTCATATTTCCCCACAAACGCAATTCCATTGCTCTTTAAGTCCGCCTTTACTATTCCACTCTGTAACTTGACTTATCATTCCAGCGTCATTGAATTTACATTCGATTTCATCATGACTCTATATAATTTCTCATAAATGAAAAGCCATTTCATACTTTGTTAACTCGGGTTTCTTCAAGCTCCCTATCAACTCCAGGTTGACCATGGTTCTCAATTTGAATCACTGTTTGGTCGAATGTTCTGTCGGTACATATGAATAATGTATCCAAGGGACCCCAATTTAAACGCAGTTCAATTCAAAACATTGCCATCGACTCATGGTTCATATTCCAACAATGCACTCTTCGAATTTTACCTTCGGCAAACAGAGATATTATCTCCGTTGAACTTCATTCATCAGTAAATGTTCAGTTGTGCTAACCCGATGTATCAATTACCAATTCTGAACTGAAAATTCAATTTCGCTCTATGTCATCGACCCTTACAGTGGTCGATGACTGAATTCTTCCCTTCATTTTCTCAAAGGAGTGCGCAACCCTTCATACATTTATTTGAAAACAAAATGTCGAAACTAATTACCATCGATTCTTTTACCATATACAGAGCATCAATTAAACTTGCAAATCATAGAGTTTCATCACACTGGTTTATACAATTACTTAGTGAAAATTGAAGCCCAATTGCACTGAATCTAAATCAAACAATATTCATATAAGGCTGAAACAGTTTCTTCCATATATACAAATGAATCCACTTACAGAACTTCTTGTTTTGCCAGATCTTCAATCATTGGCCCTTCTACAACCTACTCTGTCTCTCCAGCTTTTCAGCTCTATCTGCTTAATGCCTATGAGGCTTATTTTTATACAATTGATAATCAATCGATTCAGCTCCTTCCATGACTCAAAAAAACTCTTGGATTTCCCAAGTCCTAAATTTAGCCTAAATCCCTGACTCTTCACATTCCTAGCTAATCGACTTCCCCTCATGTTCTCCAATGATTTGAGAACATTTACAATTCCTCACTATATTGAATTAAAATCACTCTAATTGTTCAAGGATTACATAAGAAAGAAGAAACATGAGACCTCTCTATGTCTACTTAAATACAAAGTATTTTATTGTGCTTAATGCCCCTGCATCAGACTCCCAAGGTTAAAATGATTCATGATCTCCTGATCATGTGCTTTCATCCTTGTCTTCCTGGATCCCACACTTTGTTCTACAACCGATCATCTGCTGCAATATTCTATTTCTACACTTCTCCAGGCTTCCATATCTTACTCTGTCTTGCTCCACTAGCTGCACTTTTACATTTTCTTTCTGTCCTTCTTTTGCTGCTGCTTCTACTTCTTTGTTTTCTTGCTGCTGTCTTCCTTTGAGACACTTTCACCATCAGCTTTCTCATAAATTCAATTTCCCTGTCTAATATTCCTTCTGACTGTTGGATACTGCTCCATCTTGATTGCTGAACTTCTACTTCTGCTTCTGCTTGCTGAACTCTTATTGCTACTTTTTCTTGCTGAGCTCCTACGCTAGCTCTAGCTCTAGCTCCAGCTTTAACTTGCTGAGCTCTCACACTTACTGCCACCAAATCATCCATACCCTCTTGTTTTATGCAACAGAAAAGCTCTTCCTGATTGTCACTCATGACGATTTCTCCACTCTCTGATTTCAACAATTTCTTGGACTGGTATTTAAATTTCCAGTCACTGTCATTGTCTCCTTTCTTCTCCTCCTGGACCAAACATTCTTTCTAAGTTCTGCCATCAATACCTGCAATCATAAAACAAACACCAAAATTACAAAATCCTTGTGTCTCTTCTTCCTCTAGCAACACTTCCAATTGTTGCTCTAACATTTCCTCTGGCAACACTTCAATCTGCTGCTTTGCCATTTCATTCTCTTCTCTAAATGTTTTCAGCAAACAATGCAGCCATCTATTTTCAAGCATTTCATCAATACGCTGCAAACTTGTTTCAACATATTCTTTTTCTTCTTCCTTGACAATCTTCAGTAATTGTCTTCCATCTTCTTGATTGATTCTGGCAATCAATTCAAGTTCTTCAAGTACTATGTCCTCCTCTCCTATCAGAGTAAAGTTCTGATTCTCCACCACTATAGCAGTTCCAAAAATCTGTCCTCCAGTCTTCTCTTTGTCCATCAGATAAATCAGTTCCTTCTTGTCATCAATAGTAATAACAAGTTCCTTTACATGAGGCATGATAGCCTCGCCTTCCTTCTCCTATAACAGTTCATCTTCATCCAAGACAGCTCCGAGAGATGGATTGTCTTCTGCCATGCCTGTAACCATAGTCAAATTGTCAATTTCAAAATCACAAGACCCAATGGTTTCAATTGATGATTCAGTCGCCAATTCTTCTTTCTGCAGTTCTAAGTCTCTTCCAAGACCCAGAAAGTCTTCACTGTCTTCATTCCCTTGTATCTTCACATTCTGTAATCCCCAATTTTGAAATTGAGGTTCTCCTTCCTGCATTGAATCCTAGTTTTTCAGCATAATCCCCAGCAATCCAATTTCTTCATTCCATGGGTTAAAGTCTTCCACAGAATTTTCCTCCTCCTTTCTTTGACTATCCAATGGTGTCAAATTTCCTCCAACATCAACAAAATCTGCATTCATAAAACAATTGTTAAAACAAAAATCATAAGGCCTCAGTGCCTTTCTTTCCTCTGCCAGCATTTCAATATGTTGTCCTGAAATTTCTTCCTTCTCTATCAGTACATCGGTATGTTGATCCAAGCTTTCCAAAGAATACTCTGAAGAATTCCCAAGACTGTCAACTAGTCTTCTTTTCACACCATCTGCTCCCATGATGTTTTCCTGTTCACTTTGGTGAACTTTGCCTTCTACAATCTCCCTTTCATACTCTGAATTTTCCAATAAATATTCCAGCAATGCAATTTCTTTGTGGCATTGCTGAAGTATTTCATCATCATTCACTGTCCTTGCATTCCTACACAAACTTTCAGTTTGTAAACCAGGAGCTCCAACAGCCTCAACTGGTGTTTCACATATCGGTTCTTTAAATTGATCCTCTCCTTCTTCATTCACAAGAATTTCTTCCTGTGTTGCAACAGTTTCCATCATAAATGTATCACTGCTTCCTTCAGTCAAGAGACATTCTCCAACATTATGTTTTTCTTCAAATTATTCATCTTCTGAGAGATACTTCTTCATACTTGTGGCAACTTCACAAGATTTCTCATCCTCCTCTGCAAAACCTGTAATCACATCACAGTTATCAGTCACAAAAATACAAGGCTCTACATCATCTAGCTGATTTGGACTTGTCCAATAACTCAGGAAATCATCAATAATTTCCTCTTCTGCAAGACAAACTTCTTGTTGTCTTAAACCTCCACCAGGATTCACAAGATCTTTTATAGATCTCCATTCTTCACCTGTACTCTGTTCTGCTTCACAAACAGAAACTTCTCTTCTCAACTCAGCTGCTCTGAGTTATGCACATCTCAACTGTACATCCATCCTCTGTTCAAGCTTCCTCACCTTTTCTGCTAACATACAAAAATCATCAGACGTAAAGTCATTTGACCTCTTGGTCTCACTTGAAGTTTCAGTCTTCAAGTCCTTCTCCAAATACTCAATCATCCTGAGTAATCTCTCTTTCTGCTGAGCATGTATCATCTGATCTTTCTTCATCTATAGCCTATGCCACTTTACCTTCTTCTTCATGAGACAACCAACTCTCTATCTTTCCTTTATAATTAGTTCCAATTTGTTGAACTGCTCCCTGATCTCAGCTACCTCTTTCCAATATTTTGCATCAGTCAATTTCTTCCTCATGCCAATTGTCCTGGCATCTTCTTCCTATTTTCTGTTGTGGCCTCTCTCAGAACCTTTTCTGTCTCCTCTATGACTTTTGGAAGTCATCTTCTTTTCCATGAGTTCCTCATTCATCAGCTGCACCAAGCCTCTGCAACAGCAAGCTCTCCTGCTGCCACTTACCTCACCAATCCTTTCCTCCGGATCTAGGCTTTTGGCAAGTAGTGGTCCCCTATCTGCTGGAACCTTCTAAGCACTCTCTTCTGCTCTCTCCAGGCTTCACTCTACAACTTTTAGAACTCATTCAACCTCTGTTGAATCTCTTCAGGTCCTGCCACACTTTCCTCTTCACTTTAGAATCCTCTCCTGGACTCTTTCATCACTGCTCTCAAAGCTGTGATCTGCTTTTGCCGAGATTTCTTCAATTGCCTGCAATCTGAATTCTACAAACAATTCTTCAAACTAGAGTTAAACAATCCTCATCAACTCACCTTCAAGATTCTGCATAATCTTGCTTCTTCTTTCACCTACACTGCACCTCTGTATGCTGCAATCTGTATCAGTTTCAAAATCTAATCTTACTTCATTACACATGCATTCAACAAAACTTGAACTTTTAAAAAGAGTTATTCCATCTCTGATACCACATGATGCCAGATACCCAGCTTCCCCCACCTATTCCACTATCAAAATTCCTGCACTCAATTTAATGCTCAATCCAATTTCCAATCTGGGCAAACTCACAACATTTATCAACCTGGCAAATTAAAACATATATTTGGATTCTTTAATATCTCAAATCTGAAATTTGAGATATTAAATTAACACTCTCTTATGATTATAAACCATATATCACAGATCCCTTATGATGTGGACTACATACGTTAATATGCAATTTTGACCACAGCTTTAGGTCATTCCAAATATCCAACTCATTCAAGTTTAAACTTTGTTTTAAACTCCCCCGAATGTATATAACCCAAATCTCTGAGTCCACAACATACCAACACACTTTAATTGACGTGCCTTATTAGCTTTGATTAATATATCAGTGCTCAACATATATATAGATCTCGCTCACAAGACTTCACATATCTTTTAAAATTCCCGATTCAATGAATTAACCCCATTATAAATATTATTTACAGTTTCGTAACTTCACTTTTTATTCAAAAGTCGACATAATTAAACTTTTATATGATAAAGTTATTAACTCACCACTTTGTCGATTCATACATATTAACTCAACACTAAAACTCAATTGAAATATCTGTTCGGGCCCACAACAAACAATTTCTAAACAGGGTAAATGCTCACCATACCTTTGTTATCGTCCGTACAACTTGACAATGTGAACGCCGTCGATCTCAGCTAACTAGAAATCAGACAGGAATCACATTTTTTCACCATAGGGCTTTAACGCTTAAAAAAATGCGATAAAAGTTGTTTTGCTCCTACCACTCTTGCCACGTGTCCTCCCCAGACCTTTATCGCGCAAATTTTCTTAATACCATTTACCACTTACAAAGGTGCGCGAGGCCACCGGTTTGTCTTCTCATAACTGCCTTTACTTTTCTAGTCACTGTTGACTCATATTTCCCCACAAACGCAATTCCATCGCTCTTTAATTCCGCCTTTACTGTTCCGCTCTGAAACTTGACTTATCATTCCAGCATCACTGAATTTACATTCGATTTCATCATGACTATATATAATTTCTCATAAATTAAAAGCCCTTTCATACTTTGTTAACTCAGGTTTCTTCAAGCTCCCTATCAACTCTAGGTTGACCCTGGTTCTCAATCTGAATCGTTGTTCGGTCGAATGTTCTGTTGGTACATATGAATAATGTATCCAAGGGACCCCAATTTAAACACAGTTCAATTCAAAACATTGCCATCGACTCATGGCTCATATTCCAACAATGCACTCTTTGAAGTTTACCTTCGGCAAATAGAGATATTATCTCCGTTGAACTTCATTCATCAGTAAATCTTCAGCTGCGCTAACCCGATGTATCAGTTACCAATTCTGAACTGAAAACTCAATTTCGCTCTATGTCATCGACCCTTACAGTGGTCGATGACTGAATTCTTCCCTTCATTTTCTCAAAGGAGTGCGCAACCCTTCATACATTTATTTGAAAACAAAATGTCGAAACTAATTACCATCGATTCTTTTACCATATACAGAGCATCAATTAAACTTGCAAATCACAGAGTTTCATCACACTGGTTTATACAATTACTTAGTGGAAATTGAAGCCCAATTGCACTGAATCTAAATCAAACAATATTCATATAAGGCTGAAACAGTTTCTTCCATATATACAAATGAATCCACTTACAGAACTTCTTGTTTTGCCAGATCTTCAATCATTGGCCCTTCTACAACCTACTTTGTCTCTCCAGCTTTTCAGCTCTATCTTCTTAATGCCTATGAGGCTTATTTTTATACAATTGATAATCAATCGATTCAGCTCCTTCCATGACTCAACAAAACTCTTGGATTTCCCAAGTCCTAAATTTAGCCTAAATCCCTCACTCTTCACATTCCTAGCTAATTGACTTCCCCTCATGTTCTCCAATGATTTGAGAACATTTACAATTCCTCATTATATTGAATTAAAATCACTCTAATTATTCAAGGATTACATAAGAAAGCAGAAACATGAGACCTCTCTATGTCTACTTAAATACAAAGTATTTTACTATGCCTAATGCCCCTGAATCAGGTGATGAAATGGGGGGGACTGAGTAGTAGACGGACGACTTTCCTTGTTAGAGCATAAAGGGCATGGATGACCTGGCAGCGACTGACACAATATCATGAGGGATAGGGGACAGTGGGACTGGAGGCCATAATGTGTGACGCGAGAGAGGAACCAAGCAATGAAGGATGGAGGACTATAGCGAGATACAAAGGGACTCGGGATAGATTCCATGAATGCGATGATGACTCAACTTGGATGCTCTAAACAAGGGCAACTCGATGGTGCTGCCACATAATAAAGGTCCAATGGGGAACCATAAAAACATGAGTACAAGATGGTAACTCACGACGAAAATTGACACGAGTGTGGACAAATATGTAGGCAAAGTGGTGCCCCCAGTACGAGTGTTGCAAGTGAAGAAATTCGATTTCGAGGAGGGGTGAAGTGATGCTTTTTGGGTAAAATGTGTCCCAGGAAAGTATCAAATCACTAAAAACTAACATATACCCATTTGAGGGCTCAGTGAGAGCTTTCCAATGGTACAGACAGTTCATCAAACCGAGCTACGGTTTGGCCGTAGTAGGTGAAAGAAAAATCAGGGGTTTCTCTTTTAATAAGGCGTTTTCCCTCCAAATTCACTCATTTTCATGTGGCGCTGTGGTGAATGTAGAGAGGAGAGAAGGCCCTAAATCTTGCGGTGATTGTAGCAGACAAACCGACCGTTAGAATCGAGATCCGTCAGTTGCAGGTAAGAGGCCTAACCCTACTCTTTCTTTTCAGTGGATTGAAAGTTCAAAATAGGTTCCCAGGGCTCAAGAACGGACCCCTTCCCATATTCATGGTCGGGTCTCACTTTTTGGGGAAAAAAGTGTGACCTAGGTAGCAGGTTTTAGGCATAAAATTGTGACATGTCCGAGGTTTGGGCCTGAAAAGTGCGACCTGTCAGGGAGGGGTTTTTGTGTGTTGTTTTTTGGCTGAGCACTGGGTTTTTATGTTGAGATACAGTCTTTCCTATTTATACACTAACAAATATGATGGTTTTGTGCAGATATGGCAGAATTACGGATCAACTGGAGAGAGAGAGACCTGGGCACATTACAGTCGGAGATCCGGGAGGATTAGGGTGTCTGCAGTGCATTGGCCAGGTTTGGGGTTCTAAAGTTTGTGGAGAACCCTATGATGAGAGCTGGAGAGCCCTTATTGGCCCGGATTATCAGCTATTGGGATCCAGACCATGAGGTCTTTATAGTGCAGGGGCACCGGATCGAGTTGACGATCCAGGGTATATATTTTCTGACTGGTCTTCCACCACTTGGGATGGTTGGGAATACACAACCAGTGTTACCGCGAGGGCGGAACATCATAGAGTTTGTAGAGCGTCATTGTCGACCAGGTCTCAAAGTGAAGGGGACTCGAATACCCATCGGGGATCTAGAGAGGTTAGAGACCCGTGTTGTGGCCGTAGCGGTGCTGCGGATCCTAGGCAACCAGGCACTCCACCACATCACTGGAGGGCAGATGATGCTTGTGGAGAGTGTGTTGGGTGGGACCTACTATGGGTGGGCCCAGATGATGCTGTCGTCGTTGAAACGATAGTTGTCGCTATGCAGGCGGCAAGTGAACCATGATTGTGCATATGGGACAGTTTTGTGCTCGCTCTTCTTTGAGAAAATCCCGACACTTCGACCTCATATACAGCTCCAGGATGGGGGCTCGAGAGAGCCCAGGATGCACCGATGGGGGCGACTACTGTGTATAGGAGGAGGTGGGGTAGTCAGACGGGTGTTCCGACCTGAGTTCTTTGCGCATTGGGATCAGATGCCATTGTACATAGACGACTATCCCTATAGTGGGATGAGTTATTTTGGGGACCCGGATTTGCCACTGCCTCCCGGTCGAGCATGGGGGCCTGATGATAAGTGACAAATTACTAATATTTTTATGTGCATTGTAAAGTTTTAGAATATTGTATATGGTACTGATTCTTCCACTTTTGGTATGCAGATACAGCATTGGTAAAATCGGCCGGGTATATGGGACGGTCTGCAGTATCAAGAGCTGTCGGACCTAGTGGATCGAGGGCACAGCAAAATGAGGATGCAACAATCCTCCTGGAGGACATCCCTCGTAGATGTGAGAGGCTTCTGACCGGTGTTTCAAAGCATGGTTGGCAAGACTTAGAGGGCCAATACACAGAGCCATGTATTGGTGTACCCTCAAAGTGGCGTGGGGTCATGCGGCGCATGGCGATGGCTGGACAGGGGATGCATGATCTACGAGCTGCGGGAGTAGAGCCATTGGCTCGAGATCCTCTAGATAGTGATTAGTGTGTAGGGGCAGGTGGTGCCCCAAGTTTTTATTTTTTGTAACATGCTATGGGCATGTCATATGTATCAGAGTTGATGGACTCTAAAACATTTTCTACGACATATATTATGGATATGCATCGTTTTGATATTTTTATGTTATTGTCTTGTGTTAAATGTGTGTGCTAAATTTCTATCTAGAATATGGTTTGCAATGATATCTACATAATGATTTTGTGCTCTAGGTACATGACTGAATGTAATGATTTCAAATTCATGCATCAAAAGCTTCACTCGTAAATATCTTCTAAAAAGGATAGGATTGTGCACACGATAGACACCATTCAATTGCATGACAAGAAGCAGGGAATCTAAATGAACATGAAGGTGGAGGATGTGATGTGAAAGGGCATCGGCTAATAAACCTCGCACTGCATCATATTCGGCCTGATTATTGGTAGCAGTACCAATGCATACACCGTTCGAGAGAACAAGGGAGTGCAAGGGGGTAAAGATGGCCCAACCTGCTGAGGCTAGATTCCTGGAGTAGCGACTTGCACCATCAGTAAAACCGATATAAGGTGTGGACAGGAGGTCCATATGAAAGGTGCCACAAGATAATAACGGTAGGATGATGAACAATGCTGGCAACCTGAGCGTAAAGTAGAAATCGAACGCACTCTGTGGGAGGGAGTGATCTGGGTAGGATGTCTACTATGCACACGCCGACGGTGAGGTGGAGTGTGGGAGCTACTAGAGGTGTAGCTTGTGCTGAGGCTGTGAAAGTCACCATAGGCATGGATGGTGCCATCCCGTTTATGGGCGGGAAAGATGAAGTCATGGGTGGACATGGCTTCCATGATGTCATCAGCACAATAGAAGATGGAGTGACTGGAGGAAGGGAGACCACATGATGCGGTGAAGCTACCTAATTCATCATTATGAGAATAAAGTTTCACATGAGCATCGTTACGGGGGACGACGTAAGAACAAGCAGATAAGGGATATACTGATGTTGAGCCCAAGGTGATCGCTGAAGGGAGGTTGAGCAAAAAAATAGGGGAAGATTCAGAGGGAGCTTCCACCGAGGGTCTCATGGATGATGATAGGTGGAGGATGGTGGCCGCGGGCTCCGTCATCTCGATATCAAGAGGGGGAATTTCAATGGAAGCGGGTAAATCCTCAGTCTGGCCTGTAGCATAATACACAAGTACGGGAGAGGCGGATTGGTTCTGTTCAATCTCGTACTCTCGAACTACCTCTAAAGAGGCACGGTAATGCGTAAGGCGGGGAAAATGGTGGGAATAATGGCCATGGAGATCAAACAAAGCACAAGGTTGGTTGGTGTGAATAGTTTTAGGATTCTTGGCTACAGTCGAGGAAGAAACCGAGGCTTCAGGGACCGTAGATTCAGGAAACACAACTTTAACCATGGGCTTGATACAGGGTAGTTCAGGACAGTGATGGGTGGCATAGCCGACGACATCACACAAAGCATAGGGCTTTGCGAGCATGGGAGGTGCAGGGTTTGTCGGGGCAGCCTTGTCCTTGGAGGCCCTCTTGCGAGATTTTCCCTTCTTACTGGAAGGGGTCGCAACACGAGGTGGTTCCTGTTGAGGTGGTTGAGGCATTGTTGCAACAAGAGAAGTCATGGGGACCGGTTGAACCAGGGTCAAAGCAAGATAAGGTTTGGGTTGACTAGGTGGGGTAGCAGCTAGAGGATCAAGGTACCAGACAGGAATCCCAAGGGTCAGGTTCGGAAGAGAGAGGATGGCCATGATAGGTGTCGTATACACTCCTGGTGGGGGAGCTAGGAACGGTATCTGACCGGAGGAGTAATGGCCAGGCGGGATGGCTCCTAAATGGTTAAGGCCTAGAGGAACCATTCCAGGAGGGTAAAGAGGCTCATGGATGCCAACTGAAGGGCCAAGAGGAGGAGGTCCAGAAGGTTGAATCGAAGGGCTAGGAGTAGGTTGCGGAGGGTGAGGAGGTTGCTGACTAGCTGAGGCAGGCCGTTTGAGGGCAGCCCGAGATAATTGCATCATGCAAACATTTGATGAGCTGGGATCAAAGACAGGAGGAGGAAGACCAGGGAATGTACCAAGCAATGAGGAATATTTGTAGACTCCGGGTGAGACACTGGTCAGAGGATCGATGGTTTGCTTATTAGCCATCGAAGAGGTGGACTCAGGGGAGGTTTGAGACTTCGGTTCGTAATATGTCAACTGGTCAATGATGACTATCTTTCCGTTATGAGGGAAGGAAATCTTACGGTAGACTGTGGAAGGGATAGAAGACATCACATAAGTGTAGCTACGACCCAATAGAATTTTATAATCTAAGGGGGCATCTATAACTTCTATGTCAACGCAAACAGTCTTGCCTGCAAGAGTAATAGGACAATTGCGGAATAGGCCAATGGGCTGGTAGGCATGGCCATCCCACGCTCAGAGATTGATTGTGGAAGGAGCCAACTCAGGTGATCCGATTTGCTTCCAAACCGAAGCAGACGTCACACAGGTGGCTGCCCCCTCATCAATGATGCACCGAGAAATGTTGGCATTCCAGATCTTGACTGGGATTTGGAAAGCGATGGAAGCAGGGAGAGGAGGATGTTCTGACCGGTCAACATCAAATACAATCAATCAATCGTCGGAAGGATCTATAGCGCCCATGGCAGAAAGTAGAGATTTTCATTGTGAAGGGCACGACTAGAGGAGTTCCAACATTGAAATGGCAGCAGGAGATTGCGCCAAATCATCTACTATGCTATACGAATGGGTAGCTTTGCCAGAAGCAGCATTTCGGCGTAGTGGTCCTTTAGGGATCTTGGTATGAACCTCCGCCTTAGGCTAAGGGATCTGCAAGGGACCATTAGGTGTCGAAAGAGGCTCTGTAGAGACTGAAGGTGACAGCTCGGGGACATACATAGCGGGAGGCTTGTTGTACTGACGAGACTAAGTCTAAAGATTGATATCTATGGTTAGAGGTTGATCAGAGTTCATCATGAGAATCTGGTAATCAGAGGTACCAGATGGAAGAGGTTGAGTGGCCACCTGACCTTCAAGTGGTTGGGTAGCCACAAATCCTTGCTGAGGGAAAGGATTAGTAAGCGCAGCCAGCTGACTAGGCGCAGCACTGGGAGGCACGGAAGGGGAGGCTTGATGTCCTCGCAATGTTGCTTGAGACTCCCACATCTACCGCATCCATTGTAAAAGAGGACAATCATGTGTGTAATGACCATAAACACCACAACAAGAATAGGGCTTGTTCGTGCGAACAGGCCTGTCCTGCTTGGGCTGAGTGCCCTGTTGCTGGTTCGTAGTGTTAGGAGCATTACCTTGATTAGGTCCAGGATTACCAGAGGTAGATTGATTTTGAGTGCCTTTCCTCTTATTTTTGGAAGGAGGAGGATTAGTCGTGCCTTGCTGTGTGTACACCTACTCCTGAGGGGGTGGTGGCTGCTGTTGCAGGGGTTGAGAAGGCAAGGGAGGTGGAGGTGCTAATGCTGGAGGAGTTGGAGCACCAGGTTGTGGATACGGATAATAAGGAGGTTGGGTAACAGTGTGGTAAACATGAGATTGGGAAAAAAGAGGAGGCATGCCATATCCTGGATACGTGCTACCGGGAGGGGGAATAGTGCACGAGGTGCTGGCCCCCCCTGAGGAAAGCCATAACCCATGGGAGGTTGAGCGTATGGATTAGAGAGAGCTCCAATGATACCGTCGATGGCGTGAGATGCCCTCGGTGCGTTGGCACCACCGGGTCTGGGAAAATCAGGTAGAACAATATAAACATAACCTGACTGAGCGTAGATCAGGTCATATTTTAACGCAATTTGGAGAGCGGCTTCTTTGGTTTGAGGAAAGTGTGATGCGACATCTTTCCCGATAGGTGGCAAGAGAGATCTAAGGATCCAGTCCATGTAGACATGGTCTTTGAAGGTAGGGGCTCGACATAGGCTCTTTCTTCTTCGCCATTCCTAGACATGGTCGGATAGGCAGGTTGCAGACGATTGACGGAAAGAAGTTAAGAGTTAGGTACCAGTGTCATAACGAAGGGGAAGCTGGAAGTAAAACAAAAAATCTTGGGAAAGAGTCGCAAAGGTGGTATGAGAGGAAGGGGCCTGATCAACATACCACTTAGAAGCTTCACTAGTAAGCGTACGTTGGAACAACAGAAGACGGATAGAGTCATTGGTAATGGAGTTAGACGAACACCATATGTGGAAAGATCAAACATGATTTGTAGGATCTTCTCCAGCAAGGCCTTCAAACTTGGGGATGTCGAAAGGGAGCTTCGTCAGCATAGCAGGTCAACTAGCGTCATGGTGTATAGGGTCATTTATCAACTGGTCAAAATCGGGAAGGCTGAGGCCTGCCATGAAGGGGAGCAAGGGTGCAACCGGGGTAGTGTCCGTTGCAATCCCACTAGTGGTATTCCCAGCATGAGGTCCGGGGTTACCACCAGCATTAGGTCCAGCACCAGGCATGGTGAAGGTGATAGGGGGAGAACCGAAGGCTGAATGAGAAGGAGAACCCAACGAACCAGAAGAAGAGTCAGAGTGCGGACTCGGTGGAGGACTAACTCGAATCCTACGTGGAGGAGTAAGCCTTCCTACCGGAAACTGAGGATGAAGGCCAAGAAGTCTACGGGATAAATGCCTTGATGGCACAATGAGGATGACACAAACACGACACAAAGGAAAAAGAGACTGACAAGGGCAGGGAGGTGTAGGATCAACTGATTACAATGTCGAAACAAGGGTAGAGAGGTGCAAGATAAATTGATTTCAATGTTTTAGTCTTTGCTTGGCGGTGTTAACCAAGCCCTTTTTCACTTAGGGTGTGTGTGAAAAGTGTGTAAATTTTAATTTTTAAACCCAGACATTTGTAGAGAAAAAGAACAAATGTGTTGAGTAACTGAAAATAAACCTTAAGATAACATTATATGAAACTGAAATAACAGTAAATAAAGAGCTAATAATGCAATAATCTAAACCCAAGAAGGCGGGCCTCTCAAAAAGTAGTCTATAGGTGGGAAAAAATTAGTCAAAACACACCAAAATAGCCAATAGATCAAAGGTCGGGAGGGCCGGGGATCTAAAGGTCAAAATCCGCTGGAAAGTGGTGCAAAAAACAACAACAAATCAGAGGAAAAATTGTTGTAAATGAGGTGGCGAAAGGCTATCTCCTCGAGGGAAATGGAGTGAACCCTATAGGAAAACCAAAACAAAGCTAAATGAGGTGATTTGGATGGATAACAAGCCAATCTGAAGTGGATCTGAAGGTGAGGTATCAGATCTGAAAAATGGCTGAAGACTCTGAAAATTTCAGACAACCTGCAGCAGCTAAGACTCTTCCACAATGTGTGGAGGGTACTGAAGCCCTAGGGGGCTAGGTTCCCACTTAGTTGACTAAAACAGAACAAGTAGAGGTCCAAAAAGGGCAGAGACGGAGGTCAAACAACCCTGAACAGAGGCTCAGACAAACCCAAAAAAATTCCCACAAAAAGTCCAGGTTGCAGTTTCTGACCTGTTTTCTACAGAGGTCACAGTTTTTGGGCTAATTCCTGCTTCCTGAAGTTCCAAGTCGCAGGTTTTGGGCCAAAAAGTGTGACCTGCACTTCCGGCACTTTCGGCGGCAGATTTCAGAAAAAAGTGTCGTCTCAGCTGCGGTTGATGTCTGTCACCTATGAAATAGGTCCGAAAACACACGGAAGCTAGAATTTTTACTATTTTATGGTTTTATAGGTTAAAACAAACATCAAGAAAAGCAAAAACAGGAGGCTGAAGAGAAATCCTAGGGTTTGAAGCAGCTGGATATGCAAGGATAAAAAAAACGACAGCGGTCGTAATCGTAAACTCGTGTGGAGTCGCCAGTTGTTAGTATGAATCTTAATTCCAAGAGTACGAAGAAAGACCACTTTAGTTGTGCATAACAAACAGCCCTAACAACAAAGATGGCTGCCAATATCCTCAGATCTGCAGTTAGGTGATCAAGATAAATGCTGCAAAAATCTAGATCTATGCATCAAAAGACATTAAGCAGTAGAAAAACAATATTTACTCCATGCATCCAATAGACAAGACAAGAATATGTTGAATGAATTTTGTATTAATGGCACCTGGGAGGAAAACACAGAAGGGTGTTACCAGTTCTCCTCAATGGGATGGGTTCTTGTAAGTCTTCAGCACTTCAGATCTAAAATTCCTCTCTCTTGATGGTGTAGAAAACCCAGAAAAAAATGGTAGCAAAATATGACTATGATGGTGGATCAAAGTTAGACCAAAAGTATAGATCCAGAGTGATCTTTAGGCAACAAAAGGTGGTAAATGAATGGGAAAACCCTTCTATTTATAACAAAATATTGAGTTAGTCTAGATATTGGTGCATAATTAAAATATTATTAACCAAATCAAGATCCAACTTTTATGGAATATTTTATTATATTTGTTGGAGGGAAAAGGAAATTGACTTGGGTCAAATCCCTTTATTTATAAACAATAAATAAATGATTTATTTATAATTTTAAGGATGTGGTTGAGTAATAATCAAATAAATAATGATTTATTTAATTATTTAAGGGTGATTTAGTCATATTTAACAAAAAATATTATTTAAATAAGGTTTAAAAAATTATTCTTAGAAAATAATAAGATAAATAATGATTTATCTACTTAATTTTCATGTTTTGGGTTAAATATAACCAGGAATATTAATTAAACTGATGTTTAACTAATTATTCCTTGAGGAAAATCAAACAAATGTATATTTATTTTATATTTCCTCACGGGGTTTCTTGTTTAGACCATAAACAACTTAATAAAGGTGGTTTACTAAGTTATTTTCATAGTGAAAGCAATTTTACTTAGGGTAAAATTGGTCTTACATGGTGTACTTGGGTCCATCTAATGATAATAGGTTAGATGACCAAAAAATGGTGTAATACACTTGCTTCACAATCAACATGAACATTCTTTAAAACATGGAGACCATTGACCATACCACATTTCTAAAGTAGCAGCAGGTCATTGAAATTGATATGACCGAATCTTTGATGCCATAAGTCTTCTGTAGTCATAATTAATGAAGTCAAGGCTTGGTGTGGTGCACTTCTTACATTCAGCTTGTACAAAACTCCCACTCAAATCCCTTGTAGAAATTATAAAACATGCATGTATATCTTGGATTCACCTGATCTAACAATGTACTAAATTTAAATACTAAATTGCTTCTACAAATATTTTGCGGAATTAAAAAACACAATCGCTAATCACATGAAGTAAATAAGAATCAAATCACACACAACACGGATAATTTCCTGGGGAAATATTGATGCTCAAAACCCCACTATCTTCTATTGTATATTCAACATGGATCATGAAACAATTACATACAAAACTCTTCTCACAAGAACCCTCCAGTACTCAGCTAATTGGCTCACACTGTCATGGAAAAAACTTACCAACACACAGCCAATTATCAACCTCTAGACAACCTGCCTTGTTTGCGCAATCCATGATGAATGCAATCCTTAAAAGATATGATTATTTCCTTCCTTGACTGTGCAAGTATCATGGGCACTCCAATGGGTGTTTGGTTGCATGTGTGCAACCCAATAATCCTACAACTAATAGTCAACTTCCCTTTCACCTAGATCTCTAACATGCATGCATCTAATAATAGTAAATCCTCAGTTGCCTGTGAGATCATTGATTGTGAATTAATTAATATTTAATTCACTTGATCTCTCACTAGTGTATCTTCAGTTACAACTAGCACAACTGAGTTTAACTCACTTAACCGAGTTAAACTAATTACAACCTGCATTAAATAATGCACCACTGCACTTCGAACTCTGTTACAACTAGAATTACTCTGCATGCCTCACCAACTACCTCTAACTCGAAATCCACTAGATAACTGAGTTTATCACTCTTAGTTAACTATTTCAAGTTATCATTGAGAATAGATTACAGTTTATTGTCCATCTTAATTAAGGGATAACTAAAATAGACATGCACCCAAAAATAACACTGTGGGCCCCACCCTAGTGTAGATTCTTAATGCACTAGGCGTGGGTGCTGAAATTTTCTTGTTGAATCTCAACACTCCCTCTCAACAAGAAAGGTATTATCCTTCACCTCGATCCTGTCTATATGGTATTCGAATTTTCTCCTGGTGAGCGCCTTCATCAAAATATATGCATCCTGATCTTCCGTGGGAATGTACTGAAGCAACATTATCCTTCTCTACACACAATCTATGAGATGATGGTACCGAATATCTATATGCTTGGACCTATTATAAAACAAAGGATTAATCGAGAGTTTAATGCAACTCTTATTATCACAATGAGTCACTGTCGGATCCATCTGAGAACCAAAAAAACCAACCAATATCTTTCTCATCCACATAGCCTCACATGCAGCTTGACTCGCTGCCATGTATTCTACTTTTGCTAAACTGAGTACCATAGATCATTGTTTCCTGCTGTACCGGGAAACCGTTGTCAATCCTATGCTAAATCTCCCTCCTTATGTGCTCTTTCTGTTTGATGGACTGTCTGCCCAATCTACATCCGTGAAGCCTTGAAGCTTCACTCCCTTTGTTCATTTGTACCAAAGACCATACTCTGATGTGCCCCTCAGGTATCTCAAGACATGCTTCTCCGCCTTCCAAAAGAGCTTGGTAGGCTTAACCATAGCTTGACTCAATGGGTTAACTGCGTAGAAAATTTGGTCTTGCGTTCACTAGATACACCAATGAACCAACTAATTGCCTGTAGACAGTAGCATCCACTACCTCTCAAGAAGTAGCATCCTCTTTCCTCCAATTTCTTGGAAGAGGATTATCCCTAGGTTTGCAACTCTCCATGTGAAAATTACCCAATATCTCTTTTGCATACTTGCCTTGAGACACAAATTTCACCATCCCACTGCCATATTTCCAATCTAAGGAAATAATGGAGTCCCATGTCCTTCATTTTGAACTCCCTTGCAAGATCCTCCTTGCATGAGTGTATTATCTTCTCATCACCAATCAAAATTAGATCGTCAACATAAAGAAAAATAATCAATAGCTTACTCTTAGCCACAATCTGGTACAGGTTTTCATCTGCTTCACTTTTGGTAAAGCCCAGTCTGGTGAAATAGTTGTCTATCCGAGTGTACCAAGCACGGGGTGCTTGCTTCAGCCCATACAATTCTCTTTTGAGTCGGCACACATGTGAATCACTGTTGAAGATTTCGAAACCTATATGTTGCTATATGTACACCCCTTTCTCAATTATCCCATTGAGAAACACAGTTTTCACATCCATCTGGTGAATGCACCAGCCCATCTGCATTGAGAGTGCAAGGATGGATCTTATGAAGAGTACCTTTCAATAGGTGCAAAAGTCTCATCATAATCTATCCCCTTGATCTGTGATAATCCCCGGGCCACAAATCTGGCCTTGTATTTATCCACACTCCCATCAGCAACTTGCTTTACCTTATAGATCCACCTCGATCCAACCACTGATTTGTTCACTGGTCTTGGGACAATCTCCCATGCATTGTTCTTGACAATGGAGTCATACTCCTCCATCATTGCATCAATCCAGTTGGTTGTTGCACTGCTTCTTGAAAGGAAGATGGTTCAGTCACAATAAATTTTCTCATAAGAGCCATGTATCTAGTAAATCATCCAAGAGACTGTCTATGTCTGCGCTGTGAAGTAGGGGCTCCTACATTCTCTACAGCATCAAGTCTCAATCTATCAGCTTCTGTGGTGCGCCTTCTGCCGTTTCTGATGGATGGATATGCATGAGTGTTTTCTTCCACTCCATGAACCTCCTCATGTGGTTTATCCACATCTTGAGGCTCATCCTTGGGAACCAATAGTTCCTCCTTTGCATGCAATTCCAACTCCCTCTCAAGGGACAACCGCATGACTTTCGCCTCATCAAATTTTATATCCCGTCGCACAACAATCATTCTGTTGTTTGGAAAATACACACGATAATTATGGGGTGTTTCAGTGTACCCCACAAAAATCTCGATCTCAGTTGTCGATTCCAGCTTCTTCCTGGCTTCCTTGGTCACATGCACATAAAAAGATGAGCCAAAAACCTTAAAGTGTGAAACATCAGGTTTCTTACCAGTGAAAACCTCTTCAAGTCTACTCATGTCAAGTATCCTATGAGGACAATAGTTCTGCACAAATACCGCAGTGTTGCATGCTTCTGCCCACAGATGCATCGGTAGGCTTTGGTCATGCAACATCGCTCTTGCTGAACCCATGATCGTTCTGTTCTTTCTCTCCCTGACCCCATTCTACTATGGGTTATGAGGTGCTATGAGTTCTCTTCGAATTCCTTCTTTGTTGCTGAAGTTATTGATTTTGTTAGAGATGTATTATCCACCATTATCGCTCCTAAGAGCCTTCACTTGCTTCCCCAATTTTTTTTCCATCAATGCCTTAAACTCCAAGAACTTAGAGAATGTTTGATATTTCTTCTGCATGAAGAAGATCCAACACTTACAAGAAAATTCATCAACAAATATTACATAGTACTTACGTTTTGTTGTCGAAGCAACAAAGAATGGTCCACACACGTCTGTGTGAACTCTCTCAAGGATCATTGAAGCTCAGTTCTCCTTCTCATGAAAGGTGGCCTTTACATATTTTCCCATAGTACATCCCTTGCATGTGTCTGACCATGCAAGTGTACCCCTAGGAAGACTAGTAGAAATATGTTGCATGACTTTCAAGGCTCCATGGTGAAGATGGCCCAATCTCCTGTGCCATAATTCGCCCTCATCCTGGCTCACCACTTGATCTTCCTTGACCATCATTATTGTGTAGCCATCTACCTCTAACTTGTATATATTCTTAACTCAAATCCCTATCCTCTTGGCTTGTCCCGTTGTTTTATGTTGTAGAAAATCTTTTCCTTCACTAAAAACAACATCATAGCCTCTATCCTCCAACATTGCGACTGACACTAACTTTTTCTTCAGACCTGGTACATGAATTACATATTTTAATTGAAAGGGTTTACCTAAGTAGCTCTAGAAGGTAATGGTACCAATCCCAGTAGCACTGTACCACCCGTCATCGCCCATTTCAATATGCATCTGGAGATCCTTCTCCTCGAAGTCACTGAAAAGCTCATTGTCTCTCGTCATGTGAAAGGAAGCACCACTATCCAAATACCACACAGATCCCAATGAACTAGACACCATGCATGTGATCAATGAGAAGTCAAGCTCAAATTGCGAGGTAAGAGCCTCACCAGTTTTAGATCCTCTATCCTTCTTGTTCTTCCTCTTTTGTGGATAGTTAGTAGCAAAATTCCCATGCTCGTGATAGTGAAAACACTTCACCTTGGACATGTCCTACTTCTTTCCATTCTTGGAATCAGATTTAGAATGGAATTTCTTCCCCTTCCCCTTCCTCACCTTGGAAGCCAAAGAAAAATCTTCTTCATCTTCATTCTTAGAAGAACATCCATCTCTGGTGTTCCATCTGAACTCCTCCTTCACCAAATCCGACCACAGTCGTTCCCAATCTGGAAATTTTTCCCTTCCATTGACAGAGTCTTGATAACTGTGCCAACTCTTGGGAAGTCCTAGGAGATCCAAGCTCACCAAATCATCATCAATGACTATTATACCAATGCTCCCTAGTTCATCTCGACATTGGAAAAACTTTGTTAGATATTCTGGTATGGAGTTGCCCTTCTCCATCTTGATCTTTCTGAGTTTATCTTTGAGCGCAAACTTCCTATGGTCGCTACTACTCTGGAATAGATTTGTCAAAGCCTTCCACATTGCATATGGTGTGGCTTTCCCATGGAGGCTTGAGACATTGTGGTCTCGTACTCCCTGCAACAGGATCCTCCTCACCTTTGCCACTTAATTTTGCCATGCATCAAGATTTGCAGCATCTCCCACAATGGGTTTAGGAACATCATTATCAATGAATTCCTTCAAGCCATTATCTTCGAGTACTACCTCCATCATGTCCTTCGAAGAAATATAGTTTGAGCTTCCCTCGAGTGCATACTCCAACCTGAAGCCATTGAAAACCATTTCGATCTTGAATCAATTGTAGCACCAAGAAAGTATTTTTGCAAATGTGAATTCTATCCAATCATAAACTCAACTCCTGCTTCACTTTTGCAATTTCCTGTGCTCTGATACCATGTAGAAATTATACAACATGCATGTACTACTTCGATTCACCCGATCTAACAATGTACTAAAGTTAAATACTAAATCGATTCTACAAATATTTTGCGGAATTAAAAAACACAATCGCTAATCACATGAAGTAAAGAAGAATCAAATCACACACAACACAGATAATTTCACGGGGAAAGCTTGATGCTCAAAACCCCACTATCTTCTATTGTATATTCAGCATGGATCATGAAACAATTACATACAAAACTCTTCTCACAAGAGCCCTCCAGTACTCAGCTAATTGTCTCACACTTTCATGGAAAAAACTTACCAACACATAGCCAATTCTCAACCTCTAGATAGCCTGCCTTGCTTGCGCAATCCCTGATGAATGCAATCCCTAAAAGATAAGATTATTTCCTTACTTGACTGCACAAGTATCATGGGACTCCAATGGATTTTTGGTTGCATGTGTGCAACCCAATAATCCTACGACTGATAGTCAAATTCCCTTTCCCATAGATCTCAACCAGGTCTCCACTGGATCTGACATGCATGCATCTAATAATAGTAAATCTTCAGTTGCATGTGAGATCATTGATTGTGAATTAATTAATATTTAATTCACTTGATCTCTCACCAGTGTATCTTTAGTTACAACTAGCACAACTGAGTTTAACTCACTTAACTTAGTTAAACTGATTACAACCTGCATTAACTAATGCACCACTACACTTTGAACTCTGTTATAACTAGAATTACTTTGCATGCCTCACCAACTACCTCTAACTCAAAATCCAATACCTAACTGAGTTTATCACTCTTAGTTAACTATTTCCAGTTATCATTGAGAATATATTACAATTTATTGTCCGTCTTAATTAAGGGATAACTAAAATTGACATGCACCCAAAAATAACACTGTGGGCCCCACCCTAGTGTAGGTGCTTAATGCACTATGCATGGGTGCTGAAATTTACGATCCAACAGATATTTAATAACACAATAATACTTCAAAAACTCTACCTTGAGATTTTGATATGTTATCATAGAAACAAAGATCAGATTCTTTTTTATTCAGGGTACATACATTACATTTTGAATATGCCTAATATTTCCATCAGGAAATATGACAGGAACATTACCATACCCTTTGATTTGGTACCCTCTGTCATCACCAAGGTAGATTTTAGCACCACTGTTGATTTCTTTAACATTTTCAAACCACTGTCTATTACCTGTCATGTGAGTGGAAGCTCTTGAATCCACAAACCAAGTACCTGCTTCATCATTCTCAGCAGAGATAACAGAATCAGCCATAAACAGTCTGAGGTCCTGATTTTGATCTTCATCAACAAAGTGCCCTACATGCTTCTTATGTCTATGTCAATTTTCATCAAGCTTCTTCTTATGGAAATTCTTAGAAAAGTGACCAAATTTACCACTAGTAAAAACATTTTATGCCTGAATCATTTCTGGTCGAAGACATACCTTGAGGTGGCTTTCTCTGTGGTGTACCTCCGCCTTTTTGACCTGCACCTGCCTTCCCTTTGAAGGGCTTATTCTTCGTCATTAAAACAAGATCTGAACTCTGGGGTTTCAGATTCATCTGCCTTTCTTCCTCTTGCATCGGGATCCCTATCGATTCTTCAAATTTGGAGGCTTTCTCTCTCGCATTCAAGCATGTGATGAACATATGATAGTCATCAGTCATACTATTCATGGTAATCGTGACAAGATCAGTGTTTGACGTTGTGTCCCCTATGTCACCCAGCTTATCTCTAAGCTCCTTGATTCGAGATATGAACGCAACTACTGATTCATTCTCCTCCATTTAATGGAGAGAATCTTGCTTTTCAAGAAAAATAGATGATTTGTGTTTTTAATCTTGTGTTAGGTTCCCATGATTTGGCATATTGACGGACCAAATGACGGAGTAACATCAAACCAATCTTTGGAGCCATAGGACCTAGCCTTCCTGGACTCAGAGAGGGCTCTCTCTAATGAAGCGAAGGATGTGAGCTTGTTCGCTTAGTTGTTTTGATTATAGGCTAGTTGTTAAGTGTGTTTGTTTGTTTGTTTTTTAGTTGTTTGGAGGAAAAACTGATCAAGTGGATCAAAATAGAACAAGAAAATGAGATCAATTGGGCTATGGGGTCAAAAGCAAGCCAAGGATGTCGAGACAATGGGTAGGGTGTACTGCAGGGCCGATTTAGTATAGCGAATGGATATTTCAGGTGGTTTATGAAGTGAAATGAACATCAAGTTTGTGCAAGACAAAGGGATCTTAAGCATGAATAGTTTAAACAATAAGCATTCATGTGGTAAGACTAACCATTAATCACTATGAATCAAACTCAAACTGATAGATGCATAAAAAAAACATTCAGGTGATGCATAGAAGTATAAGACCCTCTAATTGTGGGAAAATCACCTTCAGTGGTTGAGAACACATGTAAGACAAACCAACAACTCAAAATGTGGAAAGGAAACTCCTAAGAAACACATTCAATCTGATGAGAACTTTGAAATAAGTCTGCAAGTATAGGCAGAGGGCAAGATCGAAACAAGACCTCTCTGAGTTAACCTAGACAGTCAAAACTTCAAAGGAGATTTCATTAATGAGGTTTAAACAGCTATGAGTAAGCAGGGCATACCATGAATCAAACAAGATAGCATGTCATATTAATCATTAAGGAAATAAATAACAAGTTCCTAGTGGACCAAAGGGAAGTTAAGAATCCTTTGACATGACTAAGAAGGATGAAAACACAGAAGATGTAATGAATCAGGAAATTTGATGAGCCTCAATGGGCATACCTCAAACTATTCTTTACTGACCTACAACAAGCAAGAAACATGCATACATATGTGGAAAACTAAGAAAAAATAACTGAAAAGGAGTACAATACCATTTACCAAGCCATGGAATCCTGCACATAGGTCCTCTCAATCATCTAGGCAAGCAAGTCAAGCTATTCACTCCATAAAACAAGTTTGATCATCAAAACTCATAACATATATTGCTCTAAGCTCAGTCAAGTTCTTAAGCTCTTCAAAGTCCAGCTTGTTTATCAACTCTTCAACCAAAAAAAATACAATGATTCTCCATGAGTTATATAGGAGAATGAGAAGATAAGCTTCAGAAAACTGACTAGAAGCTCATAGGCTAAAAATAAATATCTGATTTTGTCCTTGAGGCTTTGCAAAGCCCAAGGCACAAAATATCTTCTAAATATCTTAAAAATGCTAAAAATGGAAATATATTTGACTTTTCACAATTGACAATGGCTAAAAATGGTATAGCGCACATTTGGATAAGCCACTTCAGAAAATTGATTTTTTGACAAAATGCTACAGGAACGTAGCAGCAGAAAATTCCATGTTTTGCAGATAGCTTTTGAGGGACCTCCCAATGTTGAAACGAGGCCCGTGATGGCTCGTTGGAAAGCCCTAGATGTCTATTTTCTTAAATTACTTGATTTTACCCAAACTGATTACTAGAAGTAGGTGAAAAACTGACCTGAGTGGAAAAAACCATAAATTATCCCTTTGCTGATATGAGAGGCAGAAAGTCAAAAAATCATTGTTTTTCGCCTCTTTGGGGGATCAAAACTCATCCTTTGGATCTGAAATTTTATGAGTAGATTCCCTTGAATATAATACATCCAATGATACCACTTTCAACCTCTGAGGATGCTTCAAACAAAAATGGTGATGCCTGCAAATTTCTGCAATTAGGCCCAAAAATGTCAAAAAACAAAAACTTGTCGAAATTTGCCCAATTTTGGTGAGCAAGACCTTCATGGGTTTTTAGAAACCTATAGAGAAGTGGAGGCCAAGATCTCAAGCTTTGATGTGCTTTTCCCCACTTTTTTCTACCAGGCGCATCTTTCGAGCCGCCTTGAGCTTTTCTTGTGTAACCTTCTATTTCTTTCGGGCAAATTGATTTAGCTTTTTGTAGTGCCCAGTCATTTTCTTTTACAGGCTCAAGTCTCTATTAGCTCTTTATAACTTATCCTCCAAATGTTTATTTGCCCTTTCAAGCCATGCTTCTCTATTATCTTCTATTTCTTGGGTGAGTAAAGAAGTAAGACGAAAAGATCGGACAAGGGCTGCCTCTTCTTCTTTCTGTTTCTCCAAAGCTCTCTTTGACTTTGACAATATGAACTCCTTTCCCTCAATTCACTGTTTTATGTGGTTTTTTGAAGCAAGAAAGAGGTTCCTTTGAAATCACTGTGTCTTTTGATATCACTGTTTTAAGGGACTGATTTGGAACAAAGACTGTACCCTTAGAAAAACACTGTGCTCTCTCTTTGAATAAACTGTTCTTCTTTGATGATTATTGTTTCTCTAAAACAAAAGACAGCCTCCTTGTCACTGAGTTTTTCAAACAAACTTTGTCTCCCTTAATGATCACTATTTTTCTTTGAGTTTAGCAAACAAGTATTAGCTAAATGAAAATAATTTCACCTCTTCAGTACTGTGTTTGAGTAAAGAGGTTTTATCACAAGATATGTTTGTGGTTTTTGAAGAGAAATCTCCTTTTGTTTTTGGCACAAAGACCCTTCCCCTCAACACTGCCTTTTTTTACATCTCTGTTTTTTAAAGGTTAACATAACTCATTTCAAACTGGTAACATTCTTCCTCACAAATACCATCTTCTTTGGCAAACACTGCTCCTTTGAAATTAATGATCTTTTGTGGTTACTTGAAGAAAAAGGCGCTCATGAAAAACACTGTTTTAAAATACTCCTTCAAGCTGATTATGAGACCCTCTACGAACTCTATTTTGTGTTGTAGAGACTATGTGAATCTTTAGCTATTCCTAGCACAAAAACTCTTTCAATATTGGCACATTTAACCCTTTCTTTAACCACTGTTCATCTTTGAAGTTTGTAATCGAGCCCTTCCTCAAACTCAAACTTAGCTAGGAGGCGAGAAATACCTTTGAAACAACGAATTTGAGATGCCTTTTGAGTATCAATCCAATGGTCAAAGCACGTTCAAACTTGGTTAATCGGGCGGGCTCTGAAAGCATAAATGCGCCGCGCCTAGGCTTGTCGGGTCGGCCCTAGGCGCCTGACACATGTGTGCTGTGTGGGTCTACAGGCGTGTCGCGCCTTTTATAAAAATACACAGAATCTGCCTATAGGCGTGCCGCGCATTGTAACAGGCATGCCGCGCATAAAACACGCTTCAATTTGTGACTTGATTTCGTTTCTCTCCTTCAACAAATGTGCAAAAAGACAAATGAACTTGTTTCCTCGGGCTTTTATAGCTTGTGAGGATTTTAAAGCACTGCCCCCTCCCTTTGAAACTATTGGTAAACACACTGTTTATATGAAGTGAAAAAGTTTGTAACCATGATTTGACCTTCTTCACTTGTTTTTTCTTGAACATCTTTGAACAATGGTGGGCCCTCTACTTATTTGTGAAGGAGGCCTATGTTTGACAAACTGCTTGGGTCTTCAAAACTTTGTTTCTTATCATTTACTGGAGGAGCCTTTTCACTGATCCGAAGAGATGGCTTTTGATGCTTGCCTTTCATTTATAACCTGGAGGGAGTTTAGCTTTGATAAAACATAATGAATTTTTCCAAAAGCCAGAATGCCCTTTTCTCACAAGTCATCTAGGTGGACTGTCTTTTCTAGTCAGTTGCAGAGGTCATTTTAAAAGCAAGCTTGGTTTACCAATTTCATCTCCTTGGTCATTTAGATAAAGCTGCTTCTAGTTAAACATTATAACTTATGATTTGTCCTTTGAAGGAAGGCTTTTGTAAACATAAGAAACAAAGACCTTTGGCACCCTTATGTCACTGTGTGGTTTTTATGTGAAAAAGGTCTTCAAACTATAAACTTTCATTTGCTCCACTGATTTTCACCCTTGTCTTTCAATAGGAAAATTGCTCAAACACCATATGAAACACTACTGATGCACCTTTCGTTCATGTCTTGGAAGGAGGTGACTCACAATTTCTGAAGTCACTTAAAACACCTTAACCCTCCGCTTTTAAATGAAGGAGGTTTTCACTGTGCTTTTAACCATCTGCTCTTTTACTGGAGGAGGTTCTCACTGTGCTTTTAACCATCTGCTCTTTTACTGGAGGAGGTTCTCACTGCGCTTTTAACCATCTGCTCTTTTACTGGAGGAGGTTCTCACTATGCTTTTAACCATGTACTTTTTTGGAGGAGGTTCCACCATAGTCATGACACCTTATCTATCTTAGAAACTATGTCATCTCTCTTTCTTGACTATGTTTGCAGAGGTATGTTGAAGTTGCTTTTTTACTAGTGTTCTTATCCCAGGCTCAAGGCAACATAAGACGCAGCTGTCTTCTTATGTCCTACATGGTGATGTCCTTTGGAAAACTTATGCAGCACTGCTTTTTGGAGGAGATACTGAAACACTGTAGATCAGCATTATATCAGTCCTTTGTATTCATGTGACTTTGAAGGATAACCTCTGCTCTTTAGGCAACTTTTGGCTCTTAAAACATGTGTTAGTTGCCCTTCACTCACTGTACTCTATTTGTTTCACTGATGGCAAAACTCTTCAACATGAAGGACTTATTGGAACTTGTCCCTTTGCTCTTATTTTCATTCTGTTTATCATTCAATCACACCCCTGCATAGATGTAAAACATATGACTTTGAACCTTGGAGAGCTCCTTTGATGTCTTATGGAGATTTTTTCCTGATCTAAGCATATTCTTTTTAGACAGTGAACATGTTTATCTTCTTTTGATTTGGATCTTTATTGAACTTCTTCTTGAACAGAGACAAAATGACCTCTTAGTGGTGTGCGACCTATGGATGGATCAAGACTTATTTTGCAGAACAGGAAGACAATCTATGGCAGGTTGGTACTAGACAGAGGCTTTTGGCTTAGGATGTCTTAGCCAAGGAAAAACTCCCTAAACACCACTACCTAACTTTAGAAATAGTCTTGACATATTCTGAGTGTTTTCTTTGGTATGATTAGATTTTCAAATGACAAGATGACCAGGGATAGGGTTGCAGACATTTTGTCAATAGTTGGATAGTGAATGGCTTGAGAAACAAGGGTAAATGATGGCAAATGATTTACAGCTATGACAACTATAGACATGGTTACTTTGCTGAAACCAGATAGGACTTGTCAACTGAAGGTTGTTCTCATCATAGACTAGCAGGAAGGGGTAGGAGGACAAAAATTGTTTTGGGGTGTTTTCTAGATGACGGATTTGATATTTTTGAGATCAGCTTCTAGAAAACTAAGCTAAGGAAACTAGTCATCAACAATAGGTGAAAAATAATGATGACTAACATCTCGTACAAATCCTTGAGAGTTATCCAGATCTCATTTGTTGATGTACACTCTCTGATGTGAGGGATAATGCAATCTTTCACTGACAATTTAAACAACACGTTCGCCTTGTTCTCCCACTTCTCCCAATCCTGAATTGTTGTAGCTGTTCCACCTCATGCTGTTGTCGGCTTCAATTCATCTCCATTTACAATCACCCATGCACTTTGCCCCTCTACCAGGGTCTACAACTTGAATTTCCAATTAGAATAATTGGATCCATCGAGCTTATTTCTCTCGTTCAAGTACGCCTCTACCATTTGATTATTCATCGTGACAGGTTTGCCTAAAAAAATCTTTCCACCTCCAACAATTGAGAAAAAAAAACAATCTATCTTCAGATCTAGAGAAGGGATCTCAAGAAAAACTTCTTAAAAAAATACAATATTTAATGCACAAATCATTTTTAAAGTTGCAGAAACCCTCTTTAAAAATAACCCCCTTTCAAATGCACCCAAAACTTTAAAAAATATTATAACCCTAAAAAATCAAAGGGAAAACAATGGTTTCAACTGTACCCTCTTCTCAACGATGATGTCTCTCAAGCAACTGGAAACAAACTGTTGTCACACACAAAAACATTGTTAGGGTCACAACTCCACCGATCTGTTGAGAAATCCCTCAAATCTGCACGATCTGGAACCACAATATTTCTCCACGGTGACATCCACCATGATTACCATGATCACCACGATCAGGCTGATTCTGTGCACTAGAAGCTACGATTTCTCTTGCTATGATATCATGTTAAAAATGGAAGACATAAAATATATTTATACACTAAGCAGCTCATAAGTGAGGAACTTCACCTGGACACTCTTGCACATTCATCATTAATCATCATGAATAAATAGTAAGCAAATACAAAAGTTAGAACAATATCCTAAAATGTAAAAACTAAATCCTAATCTAAGGCTAAGGATGAATTGATTCTCTCCGAGAACATTTCTTCTTTAATTTCACCACTGTAAAGATAGAACATCGCATGTAAATGGATTTACGTAACGGTCATCCATTCGAGTGTCTAACGAAGGCGCAGAGGAATCAAAAACTTTCTTCTATTGTATATGTGTAAGCAACTGCCATTTACAAAAGTCAAGGCCGTAATCATGAATTATTCGAGTGGCCTAAATAGTTGTCAGTTGTCGGCACTGACTGACATACACGAGAATTGTAATAATTGCTGAACTGACTAGTCCATAATACTATAGTTGTGTGTTGTGTGCCAGATTTCGTGGGAGCTTAACAACGTAGGGAGATCGAGACAAACTGCATGGAAAGTGTGTTGTGCGAAAGGTTGTTGAATTGCACGTGAAAAAGCAGTCAAAATCGCTAAAAGATTAAGAACGAAATTTTCCCACTGTTTATGGTCGATGCCATTGATTTGCAGAGGTCATGAGCCATCATCAATCTCTTCTATAGGCTGAGACAATTTTAAGGAGAAATGATCTATTTAAAATGAAAAACATCACTATTGGATGATGCCATTGATTTTCAGAGGTTATGAGCCATCATCAATCCCTTCTATGGGCTGAGACAATTTTCAGGAGCAATGATCTATTTAAAGCGAAAAACATCGCTGTTGGACGATGCCATTGTTTTGCAGAGGTTATGAGCCATCATCAATCTCTTCTGTAGACTGAGACAATTTTCAGGAGCAATGATCTATTTAAAATGAAAAACATCACTGTGGGATCACCGTTTGGAGATCGAATCCCCAATCTTTGGAAGAAGATGTTATTTACAGTTGAGAAGCGTGCCTTTTTCATAAAATCAAGTTACTAAAGTTGTCATTTCCTTCAGGCTGAGTTGTTCTCTTCAAGTTCTGAAGTTGTGCCCTGAGTGCAATTGCAGAAGATTGTGAGCAAAAACAAAGGATATCTTGTTGTGATCGATGATGAGGGCATGCCCCCTTCCTGGAGTGATCTTCCTGGAGTGATCTAGGTGTGTATGTTTGGTCAGAGACTGTTCTTCCTAATTGATCAATTTCCTCTTCTCTCATTTGACTTCTATTATCTGTTCTGGAGGGGACACTGTTTCTACCCAGGAGCTTGAAATCTGAAGATTGCTTCCGGTGGCTGAGCTGGGGGCTCAAAATTCCAAATTTATGAGTGAATATATGAAGGCCAAAGCCCATATATTGGAGGTATGAGGGAAGATCGTTAATGGTTGTGTAAGCAGAGATTAGTTTTCAGTGTGATTATAAGCACTTAGAGGTTGTTGTATTAGGGTTTGATACAGAATTTTGTCAAGGCACTTATGGTATGCCTGAGCTACAATGCTGATGAGATGTATTGAAGTTGAAGTATGAGTTGTGCCAGTATCTATATGAGATGCATTGAAGTTGAAGTATGAGTTCTGTCAGTATCTATATGAGATGTATTGAAGTTGAAGTATGAGTTGTGTCATATCTATATGAGATGTATTGAAGTTGAAGTATGAGTTGTGTCAGTATTGTTGTCAGTGAAGGGAGTTGTATGATGCCACTTAGTGTGTTGAAAGAGTATCATTAAATATTGAGTCCACATGTGTGTTGTCATAAAAAGAGTAAGGATGCTTGTATTTTTGTCCATGTTATTGTATGATGCTAATTGTATTTATGTATGAATAGAGAGAGAGCCCTTAATATGATGCTGAGTATTTGTATAGTTGAGTCTGAGCCAATATATTGCCAGTGAGGTGTCTTATTTCCCTTGTAAAAGGTTGCTATGTAATTTGTCTATCAGTCAAGTCATGTATAAGATAGTTTGCTACACTTGTCATCATTGAACTAGCAAAAATGGATCAAACCTTCATAAATTCTCTTTATAAATTAGCAACAATAATTAACAAATCATTTTTCAAGGGAATACTTACTATGCTACAACAAGAGCAGTTCTAGGAAGAACATGAGTTGGGACCCAAAATTTTTACACTTGGGGTAGATGATGGAAAGAGCTTGATTTGGGATCTAAAATTAGTCATGCTTGCCTTAGTACAACACAAGATTTTGGAGCACCCTTGTGAAGGTGTCAAACTTCTAGTTATCTCTTGTCTCAGTAGCATCATGATGTTGACCACGCATATACCTCCTTAAAATGATGACATTATGAGGAGAGTCTTCAGGTTAATAGTGGAGAACTTTCAGAACTTAGATAACAGTGAGGGTCTAAGCTTTGGGAAGAAGCTAGAGATTCTAAAGGTCATGGCCATGTTTATATCTTATGACCTCATGTTTGAGATGGAGTATGATGACTTGACTCTGCAAATGTTCCAATTCTTTTTCAATACTAGGAAACATCATCCCGACATGGTCATGACACACATGCAATTCATTTTGTACTCATGTATGAAAGCCCATGATGCCAAATGAAGGAGGTTGCAGTCTAAGTTGTTGGCCATTTAGAGGGAGGAATAGTTGGTTTCACCTACTACTTATGAGCTAGCCGAAAGGTTGGTTAAGCAAAACATAAAACTATTTAGGAGACGATTGACCCACGAGGAGTCATGGAGGATTTCTAGTGACCAACCATGCAGTAAGAATGAGTTGAGGAGGAAGGGCCTTTGCTTCACCTGCAAGGAAACTTGGGGACCAGACCACTCATGCTTGAGTATGTGAAGGAGATGGAAAAGGTAGACCAGGAGGAGGTTCCTTATGATTTTCAAGATATGGGTTCTCCTTTGGGTGAGTCCATGGGTTTATATAAAGATACCTCTAAGGAGAATGAGCAGTAATGTGACATTGTTGAAAACATGACGAATATGTATTCTTGTGTGTATGATGAGCAGTTGGTAGACCCCATGGGACACATTCAGAGAGATAAATTTCCCGTGATGATTCAACATGATCAATATATGGTGGGGCATGAGTCCGTTGAGGAGGATGAAGTGCACATTGTGCATGATGAGGCATTCTTGGAGATCAGTTGGAGGCTAATGTGGAGCCCATGATAGAGGAGGATGAGCAACCATTGTTTGGATGATCCATTAATGAGGAGCATGCACAGGTAGTTTGAAAAGTTTTGGTTCTTTCAAGAAGAAACCTTCTCCAAGAGTACATAGATAGGGATTGCAGCACAGTTTGGTCGCTTTGGTCCATTATGGGGAGAGGGGAAAGGTCCCCTAGACATATCTTGTTGATTAACCAAGAAGATCTACATGAACTGGGCACAACACAACACAATGGACTTGTACTATATACATGTGCCCATGCATCTAATCCTTCCCACGGGATGGATTGGTGAGAGATCATGAGTTGCTATCTTATTGATGGAGCAATGTTTTTATTCAATGACATAGTGCAGCAGGGGACCTTAGGTGTGAGGGATATAACATGTTTTAGTTAGCCACGAGATATGGACTGTAAGTTCATCAATATTCTAGTAGCAATAGCCCAACATCAGCATAGTGGGATTGACCTTGTTTTATGTCAGGTGTGGATTGGATAGAGGTGATGAGTTGGTATTCTATTAGTGGAGCAATTTCTACGACCAGAGACCACCCAGAGACAAAGCACATCCAAATCCATGGGGTATAGGTGATGATAATTGACCATGGTGGCTTTGGGATCCAGGTGGATCCATTGATGGAAAGTTGCGTCAAATATGGGCTTGGGATCCATGTATTAGGGGATCCATTCATGTTTGGATTGCATGGATGCATGACATTGTAGAGTGCTTCATATGGGATCTTGGTATCAATTTACAAAAGCCTCTACAGTGGGCAGGTACTGATTGATTGACGGCAAGCAATATTGGGGAGGGAGGATTTGTCATGTCCCCATTTTTATTTTTCTCTATAGTACAACCAGGATGGGTTTCCAGGGTATGTGATGGACAGGCCACATGAGCAAGATTACATCATCAGGGGTTTCATAGAAGTTTTAAGGAATTCACTTGGCATATTCCATGATCCGCACAACTTTCATTTTGTATCGTTGTATTGCAAAAACTTTCACAAAATGGGGTTATTATTGAGCCTGACTTGATTAATTACGTTTTAGGCAAAATTCCAGGAGGAACTTTGATGCCATACCTCAGTGTAATAGCTCGTTGGAACTAGAACGAGAAGATCTACAGGATGGGGTGCTTATTGATGCCATACCTCAGTGTAATAGCTCGTTGGAACCAGAACGGGAAGATCTACAAAATGGGATGCTTAGAAGTGACTTCCAATGCCCAAAGACAATATGGTGGACGATTTATCATTTTCCTAGATTAAAAGTTCATTTAATTTGTCATTTAATTAAAAAGGGGAAAAATAATTAACCGGAAGAAAAAGGCCAAAAGTGACTTAAGTGAAATACAAGTTAATTAAAAAGTAGCTTAAGATAATGTCAATGGAGGAGCTTCTAGAATAATTATTAATAATAAAATAAGATGCTTCTAGAAGCTTGGAGTTCTATCTATAGAGTCTTTAAAAGGAGGAGGAGGCCTAGATCATTTGGGACATCTCAGAGTTGTGTATTCTTCTTGTGGAGAGGTTTGGAGATCCGAGAGTTCCCAACTTCAGTTGTAGTCCTAGGACACCCTCGAGTGATTCAACGAGAGTGGACAAGAACCCATATCTCTCCTTGGTGAATTCATACAGAATTCACATGTTGCAACTTATTGCTTTTCAGTTCAAATTTTGGAGGCCCAGTTCAGTTTGTAGAAAATATTTGTGGGAGGCCATTCTCTCAGCCATTTCTAATATTTGCATGTATTATCTATATTAATCAAATAAGGTTGAGTTCTTATGCATGTTTTTCTTGTTTATTCTTCAATTGCGTATCGTATATTCTAATTTTGTTGTTAAATTTATGCTTAAATGTAAAAATGTATTTGGGACATTACATGTGTATAATTGCTGGTTAAATGTGTGATTAAATGACTAATTATTGCATGGTACATAATGGTTGGGTATTGCATGATATTATGCATTTTATAATTTGATGAATTAGTGCCAGCTATAGGTGCATTAACCACGAAATAAATGGTACAACTAAATAGATAGATATACAATGTACTAAGTGATCACAGGGGACTAGTCATGGGATGGTATGGTCATATTGGGCTCTATAAATGAGCTAGGGTTTGGAGTGTGTACCAGGGTTTTGAGGTTTCTGCTGAGAAATGGCAGTTACCGATTATGATTGAGTTTGTAGCATTTCCTAGCTTTAGGTAGGGGACGTTACAAAGCCTCCATCATTCCCAAAGTAATATAGAATGTGTAAAGATCTATCTTTTAACATAGAATTCTACTTTTATACATGTATGACTTTCTTAGCATCCTCACCAAACTATAATAAAATCTTTATAGCTGTCTTCCTTTGGTTTTCATTATAATTATTTTCCAAATTATTAAATATCCATATATAATTGTAATTGTTTGCACAAATTTCAAATTTAAAGCTTTCCCACCAATTTACAATATGTTTTTAATTAAAATTAACACTATTATTCCGTTATTTAAATAAAAAATATACATATTTAAAAAAAAATCCAAAATTATAACAATAAATTTACAAATTGAATAGAATTATTAAAACTTTATAAATACCAAAATTTATAAATTTATTAAAAACCATTAAACATAATAGCATCATAAAATAAAATACTATCCAAAAATGTAATTTATCATACAAAATACAGCATCTGCATTTTAATAATTCATCATAATCTCATTACACAACCTTGGCCATTACTTGTCCAAAGCATCCCAGAAAATCCTTTAATTATGGGTTAGCCACTGGGTGTATCCAACAAAAAAAAATTACATTTTAACGAAGTTCCAAGGCTTTTAGTACTAAAACTTGAATAAATAAAAATATAAATAACTTTGAGAAAAAAGAAAATATCAATAATTTTAAATTTATTGAAAACTCATATGGCTGAAATTTACGACTTTGCTTGTAACTCTGTTTTCCAGAGGGCTGGCATGGGAAACAAAGAACTGTTGGAATATTTCAAAGGATATAAACCCATCCAGGCAAAACAAGCCTACGGTCCAAAGGGCCACCGTGGCATCAGTCTGGTGGTTTTTGAGGATTCCGCAGTTGCCTACTTGGAGGCAGACCGTTTACACAAGGATTTCTTAAAAGAAGGAAGAGGTCGAGCTGATTGGGAACGACGTGGAACGCTGACTCAGCCTCCAGGTGCAAAACGTATATTATATGGCTACATGGCAAACAAGGAGGACATGGAAAACTTCAACAAACACTTGGGTATCAGTGTTTTTGCAATTTGTATTCAGCTAAATATTTAATTTTTTTATTTAGTGTTGAACTTAATTTAATTTAAGATTTTAGGATATTTGGAAATGTGATAGATACTAAACGAGTTTAATGAGTTTGTTTTTAGATTCTAAAATATTTTCAAAATCTTTTAATTACTAACATTAAAATTTAATATATATCAACCAGGCAATGGAAAGACGAAATATAATATGTTGTCATATAAATCTAAGGTTATAGAGCCTGTGATGAAAATGAAGGAAGACAGTGTAAAGCTTGATTGGCTACAGGCTAAAATGGTTGAAGACAAAGCGGTTACTAAAAGTTTGGAAGAAACTGTGGACACAATGGCCGAAAGGCTTGAGATTCAAAAGAGTGAAGTGAAAATTATAATTGGAAAGGTTACAGAGAAATTTGATGAATGGAAGAAAGGGGTATGCTTTTACATTTTGACATAAACTATTTTAGAGTTTCCCTATTGTTAATGTCGAAGCTAGAAATTAAATTTGCAGGGCTGACATGGTTTTTGGTTTTTGGATTGAAATTTTTGAGCAGCTGGACCATTTGGAGCGTATCTATAAACAACAGATTGACGAGCTTATGGCAGAGGCTGCAAAGAGAGATCAGGAGATGGAGAAGATGAAGGAGTTGACTGCTGTAGAAGCTGGAGCCATTTCAATCATCAAAGCTTTTTAGCTTTTTGACTATAATTAAGTTTTTACAAAACATAATAAGGATGTTTTCACATGTTAAAAAAATTGTAAGTTATTAATATTTCACATTGTGGGATGAGATCAGTTTTAATTTAAATTTAGAGTCATATAGTTGATAAAATATAAATTTAAATAAAAGAATTTATTTTTATATTATTTATATAAATTCTTGATGGGGTGTTAATTTGGTTTAATGGGGTCATCAGATCATACTTTCCAATCCATAGTTTTTATCAAGCATTAATGGCATTAGGAAGCAACTTGCCTTCACATGCATGCATATGAAATCTAATAGTTGGAATATAGTTTATACTAATTGGCTTGGATGGATAAGTTGTTAGTTTCTAGTGAATGGAGAGGAGTTGAGGGAAGATCCTCAATCTCCTAGTTATATGTTTCGATTAAGCTTGAAGGACTAAGTTCCATCGTGCTGTGGTTGATGTCTGGATTAAAAAGTTGGAGAATAGGGAGTGAATGCACGTGTAAACTCAAAGTGAATGCATTGGGATTTCTAGACATTTGGTTGTGTGCTTGGATGTCGAGGATTGCTTTCTAAAAGGGTCGTTGTGGGTTTTCTGTAACAGCCCTAGGTTACATTTCCATGTAAATAAATGATGTATGGACATTATAAAGGAAAAAATAAAACCAAGGTCATCGGACATATATTCCAAGTTGAATAAGGGGAATAACATTGCATCGAGGTCCCTTTGATGCCTATTGGTTATGGAAATTGGAATTGGCAAGAGACAAAAGGAAATAAATGACAAATTAACTATTACAAACTAGCAAGGACATGTGACAAAGTGCAAAAAAAATAAAAGAAAACAAAAGCAATTCTGCTTCAGCAAGCGGGGAAGAGGAAGAGACAAGAAAATGAGAAAAATAGAAAAGAATATGCATGCAAGGAAAAAAAGGAAGAAAAAGGAAAAGAAAATGAGAGAGAGAGAGAGAGAGAGAGAGAATTCGAGCATGGACACACTTTGGGAAGAATAGGAGAGAGAAAACTACAACACAAGGAACAAGCAAGACAAGCAGAGAAAAGTAGCGAAAACTAAGGAGCGCAAGAGGAATTGGATCAACAACTAGCAAGGGTAGAAAATAACAGAGGAAAGGGCACCCAACATGAGGATTTTTGTAGGTAACAATTTGCATGTATGATAATCTTGTTGGGATTTGAATGCATGGCTCATGTATTAGTTTGTTGATCATTTTTTATATCAGTGGCATGGGATTTTCCTCGAGTGATAATCATGTAGATCCTTGCCTTATGTCATTTCCTGGATAGCCATGATGTAGTGGGCTCCCTGTTTGGTTGAGCATTGGATGCTGGTAGTTTTTGGATCTTGGTTGAGGTGGTCTCATGAAAATACCAAGGGTTGAAGGTGGAGATGGTTTTCTCGAGGTAGCATTTGACAAGTGGGTGGAGACAGAAAAATTCCTTTGGGTATGGTGAAGAAATTTTGAGGCATCCAAGCTTGCATTGGTTTTGGTGATTTTTGGACCGGTTTATGTGAAATCATGGTGGGTTGAGGGTGGGGGTGGTTTTTCTCTAGATTCCCTGTTTGGTTATATTTTGGTTTATCCCATGTGATCCCACATTTAGGCTTGGAATATGGCATGGGGGTGATTGGGCCCAATCTATGGTCGGGTAGTATGTGGAAGTGCCTGACTTGGTTAGCACTATGCATATGTTATTATGTGTTATTCTTTAACGAGATCAAGGATAAAAAAATTTCGTTAATGTGTGATTATGTGACTAGTTTTTCATGGCTTCATTCTTGTTAAATGTTTGTTACATGTTTGGTGTATTTCTTGTTATATGAAGTGCTTTTATTATAGATATTGTTGAAGGTTTTGACAATCTCTTGGATGATTTATATGGATGCATGTGCTAATATGTATTTTATTGTAGCTAATATGAGAAGGAAGTGAGCCTCCTTGATGAATATCTGATATAATTAATGAAATAGTGAAGAGGTTATGCATTCATGACCTATAGGTATTATTCTTAGAAAGTATTTATATAAATGACCATTATGTGTTATGTAATCTTAAGCAAGAACAAAGCCTAAGAATAGAACAGGAAGCTTGTTGACAAAGTTTGGGGAAGTTTTGGGCATTTTCCTTGTAGGCTAGCCCTAAAATTCTAGGACAAAGTTTGTGGCACACTATCATAATCGAGAAATTTTGGGCACAACCGCACAAAGGATGGGTTGTGCGTGTAGCTAGATCCTTTTCGCCACACTGATAGTCCTACATGCGTGCGACTAGGAGGTGAATCAAGTCAGAGAATGGTCCCACCTCAGGGAATATGGTCACCAGTGAAACTAGTCTGTTAATTGTGTGATCATGTGTCTTTGGGTGTTGCAACAAGTTTTGGATAAGTGGACCCCATTTCCATAACCAAAATTTGAAATTTGGGTCATGCATTCTATCTCTCGGCTCATGTTTACCCTGGTAAGCAAGTAAAAGTTGGTGATTGTGGGGTAGGGTGTTATAGAGTGGAATCCGAGAAGATTCACAACACTTGACCGCAGGATAAATGCAGATTGTTATGCATGCATGTCAGTTATCTATATGTTTATCATGCATGCATGTTAGTTATCTATATGTTTATCATGCATGCATGTCGATTATTTTATTATTATTATTGTTATATTCATGTATATGATGTTGATTCAATTTTGATGTCATTATTTTAGTACATGCATGAACATATATGTCGTTGATATTATTATGTATCGTGCTAATTTGGAATGACCTATGCAAATGTAATAACCTCACCATCAGTAAATTGAGAAAATGATTTTGATTGTGCCTTTTATTTTATCTAACGGTGGTATGTTACAGGAAATAGAAGGCAAAGAGATGAAGAGAAAAATGGTTGAGTATAGTTCATATGACTCCCCGCACATTCCAGAAGATAAATCAGTGGAATGGGAGAAATCAGTTGGGCAATAGGGAGAGGGAGACTCTCCTACTATAGCGGACACATTAAGAAGTTTGAGGGAAGAGATCAGAAGTTATAAAGTTGATAATAAATGGTTTATTGAAGCTTAGGAAAGGCTCACAAAAGCTCAAGAAAATAAAGTTGAGGTCAATGTAGTTATTCTGCAAATAATTTCACATTTGCAGAAACATGGACAACTGGGGATCATTGATGGGGACAGGCATGAAGAAAAAACTAATGGGGTAGATGGAAGTCCGTCTCATAAGAGGTACAATATGGATTATGATGATACAATGAAGAGTGGAAGACTCTTGTGCACATTTAAGAGGAGGGATAATCCTCATGGATTTTATTCTAGCTCTACTTCTAGGAGACATCATTTCCATCACTGCCAACATCATCATAGGAGTGAGAAGGAGTACTTGTTGGAAGAATTCAATAAATCAAAGCCTCCTACTTTTGATTGTGAGATGACCAAATCAGAGGATGCAAAAAAATGGCTATTTGGAATAAGAAAAAAAATTAGACTTCATGATTACTCAAAGAATATGAAAACCAAGATAGATACCTTTAGTCTCAAGGGAAAAGAAGATATTTGGTGGGAAGATATTAAGTATGTCAAGGGCATCAGGGAAGAGAAGTTTATTTGTGAATAATTTGAAAGTCTCTTCCGAAATAAATACTTGTCTGAGAGGTATTTTGATGGAAATGCCAAGGAATTCTATGAGCTCAAGGTGGGTTCCATGTCATATGAAGAATAAACAACCAGATTTCTAGAGTTATTGAGATACATGCCAGATATCAAGGACAAGAAATAAAAGATCCAAAGGTTCATCAGTGGATTTCCATTATCATTCAAAGACATGATTGAGTTTGATGAGCCTCATTCATTAGAGGAATCCATTTTAAATTTGAAGCATTGTTATGAACAATCAAAGCGCAAGGCTAAGCTCAAGCATGACTGGAAGGGTAGCGAGAAGACTAAAGGAAAATGGCTCAAGAATTAAGGAATATATCATGATATAGGTGAGAAGGAAAATGTGGCCCCTCATAAGAAGTTCAATGCAGTTGAGAAAGGACACGGGTCTCATTGGATGGAGCAAAAAAAAATAAAGGACGTGGCATAGATCCTTTGAAATGTTGGAGTTGTGGCAGGGACCATTACAATAAGGATTGTCCACTATATTAGGGTGAAAATCCTAATATCTGCAGTAATCAATAGGCATAGATAGTTGGGGATGTAGCTTAGATCATTCCCCCATTTTATGAAACATTTGATAATAAGTAGCCATACCACCAGGAATCCGTCATCGAGATGGAAGGTAAGCTTTGTGATCAATTTGTTTCTATTTTGATTGATCTAGGATCAAAATATAGCTATATTAGTCCTAAAATGGTGGATCATTGTTGTTTGGTCAAGAAAGTGCATGCAAAATCTTGGTTGGTGCAGTTGGATACAAGGACCAAGAGAAGAGTTCACCATTTGGTAAAGTCTTGTACATTTGATCTTAATGGCATGCCTAAATCATCAAACTTGAATTTGCTTCCTTTGGGTTCATATAACATGATTTTGGGCATGTATTGGTTGTTTATTCACAGGACCAAGGTAGATTTATATGATAAGGCCATTGAGCGTTTGGATGAGGTTGGAGGAAAGAGAGTCTTACATGGAAAGAAGAAGCCTACATCAACGAGGATAATTACAACCATGCAAGCTAAGTGTAACCGCATAAAAGGTTTTTTATTTTTTGCAGTACATATTTCCAGTGAAAAGGGTTGGATGATGAGGAGGGTGAAGTCCTGAGGAGGTATCCTATCTTACAACAGTTTCAGGATGTGTTTCCTATAGAGATTCTAGAGCTGTCTCCTCATGGAGAGGTGGATTTATCTATTAAGTTGATACTAGGAACAACACCAGCATCTAAGGAACCATATAGGATGAGCACTCCCGAGTTGGTGGAACTGAAGTTACAACTTAAAGAGATGATTAATAAGGTATATATAAGGTCAAGTGTGTCTCCTTAGGGAGCACCAATGTTGTTTGAAAAGAAAAAGGATAGTACTCTCAAATTTCACATTGATTACAAGTAGTTGAACAAGGTGACTATCAAGAATAAGTATCCATTTCCTCACATAGATTATATGTTTGATCAGTTGAATAGAGCTACAATATTTTCAAATATTGATCTGAGATATCATCATATGTGAATCAAATAAGAATACATATGTACGATTGTATTTCATACAAAGTATGGGAACTGATTTTGTAGTGGTTCCTTTTGGTCTTACCAATGCTCCAACCACCTTCATGTGCTTGATGAACAGTGTGTTGCACCCTTACCTGGATAAGTTTGTGATAGTATTTGTTGATGATATATTGGTATATTCAAAGAATGAGGAAGAGCATGTTAAGCACCTGGTAGTAGTATTGAAATTGTTGAGAGAGCATAAGTTGTATTTCAAGCTTAGTGAGTGTAGTTTCTTTCAGTATCAGATTCATTACTTAGGATATTTTTTTTCCTAGGATGGGATAATAGTGGATCCAGAAAATATTAAAGCTATCATGGAGTGTCCAACTCCAAAGAATGTGAAATATGTCATATCATTCATGGGACTATCACGTTATTACATGAGGTTCATCAAGAACTCCTACAATATTGGATATCTTATTACATCCATGCAAAGGAAAGGAAATAAGTTTGAATGGATTGTTGATTGTGTAACTAGATTTGATCATTTGAAGTAATTTCTTACCAATGCTCTAATTTTGAGGATTTCAGATCTCGATAAGGAGTGTGTGGTTTGTACAGATGCCTACAAGGAAGGACTTGGTGGAGTCCTAATGTTGTAACCACACCTCCCACATTTACCCACTTCTATAAGATCTTGAGGGTGAACATGAGTTGAGAGTAACTATGATATGATCTGACCTCCATGTGCTAGTTATGGAAGTGGGGCCGACTAACCAGGAGCATACTTACATCCTTCAGGGACTACATATCACTCAAGAAGCTGACAACCACCCTTAGGGATCAATCCCTGAGTTGGAACTCATTTTCACAAGTTTGACACCCCAAACCCACTCATAACACATCATGCATGTGATTAGGAGGCCACAATCGCACCCATAAGCCTGCGTCCATGCGGTTACGACAAAAAATTCTCTATTATCTGCCAACGGCTGTGAGATATGTGCCACTTGTTTTAGGGATGGCCTTTAGGCCACTGCCCAGAAATTTCTAGAAAAAAATTCTAAACAATCAATACTCAAGCAAGATCTTGACCAAGACGTGCCTAATACATGATGGAAATTTTGTTAAATAGATAATAAATGTAAAAACTATAGGTCATGAATTCATATCTGATCATAAACTTCTGAACTGAATTTGAGAATCACCAAGAAGGCTCTATGCCCTCTCAAGCTAGATGCAACAACACTTGTTAGCCCATGCATTCATTAACCATTTGATAGCTTATCAAATCATGAACAAGATCCATAACTGGAGCACATCATAGAAACATGCATATAACCAACATATAACCAAAATGGAAACTAAGAAAAATCAGCCATAAGATCAACATAATAACCAGTACATGTGCTTATTAATCACAATAGGAAAATAACTGATATTAACATATGCAATTACCAACCAAGTTAGGGAATTCCATGTACCACTTGACCATAGATTGGGCTCAATCAAATCTCTCTTTCAGCCAATCATCTCCATGCCATATTCCTAGCATGAATGTGGGATCATGTGGGTTAAAACTTTTATCACAAAATTGCACCTAATTGGCTGCTAACCAGACAACTTTATGTAACTGTTTCAAACCAATTTGTGACTGAAGCTTAGCCTCTTCAGTCTAAGAGGGCTCTCTCAAAAATTTTAATGATATTTGATAATGATAAACTAGATGGCTAACTCTACTTGAAAAATGACTTGTTTGTGATAAGTGTAGGTTGAAAAGAACACCAGTATGCAAACATTGGGCTTATGGAGTCGACAAAGAAATAATTCATTAGATAGTTCACTTGACATAGAAGCTGAGGCAGGTAAGAGTTTTTAGCAAAGGTAAGCACACATGAAACATGAAATAAGACAGTCAATTCATCTATAAAGGAAGTCAGAGCATTACATGAATGAATTTTGAGTATTAAATATGAAAACCACTACAAATGATACACATAGAAAATATAGATCGGATACACACTAAAAACTCAATCAAAATCTCAGGTTGGTCGAGAAACAAGTCTCTGTATTACTGAAAACAATTAATTACATAAAGCTGCAGTTTTTCCAAAAAGTCTCCAACCCATACAAATTCGAATATCTACCCTTTAATAGAATTATTACATGATTATATTATCTACCTCATGGCTAGATTCATCGAACTTTGCTAATGACACCTTGCATAACAAGAAAACATCTACATTAATGAGAAAATGACAGTTATTCGATTTGACAGTCCTTTTCCTAATAGGACTCAAACTGTCCTTTATTACATCAACTACCTTATCTCCTAATATTGGTTACATCTTTGACAACTATTCCTTCACATGTTCGAATAGGGTGTGATGGGACTCATCACTACATGAAATCTTAATTGGCCTCCTCTAAAACTAGAAACAAACCTTGTTTTTTAGGAAAACTGGTCCTTATCTTCAACGAGGGTTTTGACTGATGAGTTGGCTTCATCACGTGGTCTTTAAGTCTTGGATGATTGCTAGAAAGATCCCTTAAACCTTTGAAAGTACCCAACTGTCCAAAAGTGCACAAAAACCTGCTCATATAGCTTCAAAACAGTACGCTACGAAAGTATGACAGTTTCGTAGCGTTACAAAAATGCCTTTTGCCATCAATATTTCAGATTTTTTCCTTCTGTATAATGTGCATTATGCCTTAATACATCTTCCATACCATTTTAACCTCTCAAAAGCTCCCAAAAAATGGTTCAAAATGCTAAAAAGAAAGCTACAATAGTTTCATAGCATTTTCCTGGTCTTCAAGCCTAGGAATGCTACGAAACTGCTGAAAACAGTGAAAATTCCAAATTTCTATGTAGCTTCAAAAATATACTTTCCAGGAGTAAAAACTTAGCATTAGGGGAATTTTGAGGTCTAAAATGGGCCTCCTAAGGAAAATGTACAATCAAAATTCACTTATGAGAACCAATCACATTTTAGGGGATGACATCATCTCTAATGGTTGAGGTGACATTGCTTGAGTTAAAGGTACTTACTTGTCACATTCTCAATGATGGATAAAAACTCATGGTTAACCATGGTAGTGCTCTAAGTACTTTTAAAGTCAAAGTAAAGTACTCATAATAAATGTTATTTTACACATTTTGAATAAAAATATATTATTGTCATTTCATGTTTATTGAAAGAAACAATGCATGTCCCTATACATTTATTATATTAATTATTTTTATATAGTATATTAATTACATGTTATTATATAATTTAAATAATATATATTTTAATTAATAGCATATAATATAATTAAGAATTTATAAATTTATATTTATATTTTATTTTAAGTTATTTAAGTACAAAGGACAAATGCATTAGTTGTTCAATGATAATGACTTTTATTGAGAAATTCATTCTTATTTATAGTCACATCAATACAATTTGTTTAGTAATTTTATTTTGGTACAAATTTTGAATTTAATTTAACTATGGTTACATGGATTTTGGTGCAAAAAGTGAATTGCAAATTCATAAATATTATTTTATTGGTTTAGCTATTATTTTATTATTTCCTTAGGAGGCCCATTTTAGACCTCAAAATTCCCCTAATGTTTCTAACATGCCACTAACCTTTAAAATCATAAACCAGCTCACACTATGATTCTTGAGGTGTTTCTTCCTCATTGATGATGAGTTGAGCAATTGGCTCCTCAACTACTGTCATTTTAAGGCCTTTTTTCTCCAAGTCCTCATGAATTAGTTCAAGTTGTTCCTGGAGGTATTTAACCTGGTCTTTCAACTTTCTGTTTGTAGATTTAAACTGCAAATTCATTCTCCTGACATGTTTCATCTCTTTCCTCAATGGCATGGTCCATTTGATAAACTATTGTGTATTATCTAGGGTCTTGGAAACATTGTCAACCTGCTCTTCCCAAATCTCATTAATATTTTCAAACTAAACCTTCTAGACATTTTGTTTCCTTGCTTCTTTCTTCATAACAACAATTTCATGATTGGCCAACTTCAACTGTTCTTCAAGGAGTACAAACTCTGTTTTTTCCATTACTTTCTCCTTTCCTTTCTTTGGTTTGCTAACTGAATCTTTCTTTGCAGGTGATGAAAGATCAATGATGTCTTGTGGTGGCTTGACTGTGTCAGTAGGTGGATGAACCTCTTTACTTCTCTCTAATAGCTTTCTAGCATGCCTTGTCATGGGATTTCTTGCTTGGAACATAAAACCTGCATCTTGTCATTCAAATTCTAGTTTCTTTGCAGATTTGGCTTTCTTTAGTTTCTGTCCACCTTCCTCTATATCCTCAGCTTGGACTATAGGAGTCTCTTCTATGTCAATGGCATGTAATATGTCTTCTAGATTTCCTTTAGCTAGTGATATGTCTTCTACAACCACTATTTTATCTTCTAAAGCCATTGTTTGACTCCTTGTCATCCTTTTGCTTCCTTGTTTAATCATAGCTTGCTTTTGTTTTACAGGTTTGACCACTTTTGGTTTTGTTTTGCAGGTGGAACAATGGTTGTATCAAAACTCTGCAATTTCTCTGTTTCCATCATGACTGGCTCGCTAGGTTCTGTCACCACTGGTTCATTTTGTTATGCCACTAAGGGTGATGGGATACTCCTAGGTTTATGAGTTCTTGTAGGAGTAAAAGTATCCAACTCAAAACCACTAACAAACAAAAATGAAGACTAGTCTATACCTAGTCTTTGGAGCTCATCTAAAACCAGCAATTTAATTAAACCATGATGAAACAATGAAGTCTCACTTCCTTCAGATTTTTCTTGGACCTTATTTTCCATTTTTGATAAACTTCTGTGTAAATAGAAAGGAATATCAAGAGATATCTTACCATTAAAGTGTAGGATAAGCTTGAAATGGTAAGAGTAGACTTTATGGTATCTCCCTTCACAAGTAAAATATTTTTGGATGATGAGCCGCAACTTTGAGTAGTTATCCTTCATGCAGCTTCTTGGAATGGAATTAGTAAGGTCCATTTCACTTTTTTCTGGCTTGATAAACTCCTTGAACTGCTCCATGTTGAATTTGAACCCTTTGAACCACTTCTCTTGTCCCCTTGGAATCCTTGTTGCTGCTGCAATGACCTCTGGTGTAATGGAAAGATTCAGCATCCCCACTTTGGTAGTTGTTCCACTGAAGTTTAAAGCCAATTATTTGGAAACCTGTACATGGCAGCCTTGTAATCTTTCACAAAACTGTAAACAACTAGTCCTTCTGAATAATTCTACAGCTGTTGGGTCTTCATTGATCAGATTCATATCTACTGGTCATATCTTAGACATTGGCCACACTTATTTGTCCTTCTTTTTTCTGCCATGATTTCTTTAATTCCTTCTCAGCCTCGCTTGATAGTTTTTAGCCTCACTTGATAGTTTTCAGCCTCGCTTGATCAGTGATCTTTGTAAACCTTTGAAAACACCAGCCATATCTTTGGCTCAATCCAATAGCTCTCCAGAGCTCATTATCACACGAAGAAGGAAAGAAGAATGAGAAATGACTGAATTAGGAAATATTTTGAAGTTTGATATTCACTCATAACACAATGATGACTCATACATGGCTAAAATGGTGATGATGACTTCAGACTTGACCATGTACCTTGATCTTAACCCTCAATGACTTGAATGGTATCTAACTTACCCTTTCCCAATGATTTTCTGACACCTAACAGCTAATTTGAGATGACAGACAGGAAATCGCATTTTCATAGCTTGTTTAGTGTATATATGGGTGTTTTCACTATGAAAGTATCAACGGGTTCGTAGAGAAAAGTGGCATTTCTCAGTATATTTCACTACGAAACTGTGTTTTCTTAGCTAAAACGACCATTTCGGTACTAAAACCTTGGGAATTGAAAACTTTCAGAAATTTATGAGTGATGTGACATGAGGGGATTTGAGAGTGAGTGGGTTTAGACCTTAGGGTAAGCTTAAATATGAAAAATTTAGAATTTTCCTGAACCAAATAAATAAAAATGAACCCTACAACCCTACCTTTGACACATGAACGTATATGAATTTGTCAAATGATGCTTCATTTTTCTAAGTGATAACAAAAACCAAAATAGAACCAAGCAGGGCTTCGAGAGGCCAAACCACCTCAACCTTCCACCACAATGATTTCACCTAATTGGTCCATAAATCACTAACATCAAACCATATTGGCCTTTTCCCATGTTTTCCAAGGCTTCAAGGATTTCATCTCGGCCCATAGCCTCTAGCAAAACCATGTTGTTACAGGTCTCCATAGAACTACCATCTCAACCCACCACCTCCAGATAACCCAAGTTGTTCCAGGTCTCCAGAGATTTTATCACAACCCACAACCATAGTGAACTTGAGAACCAATCAAAAAATACAAATGGGGAACCCACTACATTATGGCTATCTAGGAAATGACAAGGCAATGTTGAAACCACTATCACTCTAGGAAAATCCCATGCCAATTCCATAAAAATAATAAAATAACCACATGCATATAACATGCATCCAAATCTCAACAAGGAAATCACACATGTAACTTGTTACCTAAAATGTATCACTACTATATATGTTGTTCCAGCCTTTTTCTCCATTGCCCACAAATTCCTTTGCTTTTTTTCTTGTCTTTCTCCAAATCTAAGTGAATGCTAGAATGCTCCCTTGCTTCTCTTTTCTCTCTCTCTCTCTCCTCTCTTAGCTCTCTCTCTCTGAAAGTGATAAAAGATAAAAATGACAAAATTATTATTGTCCAAAGCTAGAACTCAGAAAAGTCGTGAATTGTTTCTCCGATGCCTTTTTATCATTTATGTCTAGTCTCTTCTTTTCATTTTTTTCATTTTTTCCTCATTTTCCTTCATTTTCTCTATAATTTCCCTTGCATGCCTATTTTTGTTTCTTCACCTTTATTTTCTCCTATTTTCCTTTATTTTCATAATTAAATGTAATTTATTACCTCTTTTCCTTTTTCCAATGCCTTTTCCAATTTCGATAGTCATTAATAAACCACAAGCGATGCCCACTATAATGTTTTCTCACCATTCAACTTGGAATACCTGTCTCATGACCTTCGTCTTATTTTACTTACATGGAAAATAAACTAGGGGCTATTATAGATGTAGGAAGGGTAGGTGGTTTTCTATGAATCATGGAATTTGAATGAACATGATAAAAATTATGAGACTCATGATCTTGAGTTAGTAGCTATCATTCATGCATTGAAGATGTCGAGACATTATCTCCTTGGCAGGAAGTTCATTTTGATGATTGATCACAATGGAATGAGGTACTTGTTTGACCAGCCTAATTTGAACACAAGGCAAGCAAGAAGCTTGGATACTCTCAGTGAGTTTTACTTTGAAATCAAGTACATCGAAGGAAAAGAGAATTGGGTTGTGGATGCACTCAGTAGGAGAGTACAAGTGAATCATATTTCATATATGAACTTTTATGGGATAGATTTGAAGGAGAGTATCTTTCATGCATGGAGACATGATGAGAGGTACCAACGGCTGAAGAAAATATTTCAACAACAAGGTGATGGTGATAAGGATGAGGAGTGTCACATCATGACAAATGGCTTGGATAGATTTAGGAGCAAGATCTATGTGCCTGATAGTAGTGAATTGAAGAAGCTTATTTTGAGATATTTTCATGTTAAGCCATATTTAGGACATCGAGGATACCATAAGACTTTGATAGCTATAAAGTGTTATACTATTGTCCTAACTTGAATAAAGAGGTGACTAAGTTTGTTGCTAAGTGATTTTAATGTGAACAGGTAAACGCATAATGCAAGCATCCAACTATTTTGTCGCAACCTTTTCCAATTCTAGAATGGAAATAGGAGGTCATTTCCATGGATTTCATTACAATATTTTCAAGGACATCAGGGCCGTATGATTCCATCATGGTTGTGGTTGATAGGTTGCACAAGCTAGCTCACTTCATTGTCGTGAAGTCTACTAATTCATCTAGTGAAGTGGCTAAAATATCATTAAGGAGATAGTGAGGTTGCATGGAGTTCCCAAGATGATTATTTCAAGTAGAGATGCCAAGTTCACTTTGAGTTTTGGAAGGAATTGTTTGCAGGGTTGGGGAAAGAACTAACTTTCAGTACAACTTATCATCTATAGATAGATGGGCATATAGAGAGAATTAATAGGATCCCTGAGGATATGTTGAGGATGTATGCCATGAATTAGCAAAGGAAGTGGTAGGAGTATCTTCCACTGGTAGAGTTTTCTTACAATAATGGGTATCATGAATCATTGAAGATGAGTACATTTGAGGCTCTCTATGGGAGGAGTTGTAATACTCCTATTGGTTGGAGTGATCCAATGAGTAGGATGTTGATTGTAACATATATTTTGAAATAGATGGAGCAAGAGATGCATGTTATCAAAAAGAATTTGAACGAAACTCAATAAAATCCATGATGTTTTTCATGATCAACATAGGGTTTCAGCTAGTGAAGTGGCTCAAATCAAACTCTTTGATGATAATTGTCTACTAATTCATCTAGTGAAGTAATTAAAATATTCATTAAGGATGTATTGAGGTTGCATGGAGTTCCCAAGAGGATTATATAATATAGAGATGCCAAGTTCACCTCTAAGTTTTGGAAGGAATTGTTTGCATGCCTAGGGATAGAACTATCTTTTAGTACAACTTATCATCTGCGGAAAAATGGGTCGAAAAAGAGAATTAAGAGGATAATTGAGGATATGTTGAGGATGTATGTCATGCATCAACAAAGTAATTGGAAGGAGTATCTTCCACTGGTATATTTTTCTTACAATAATGGGTATCAAGAATCCTTGAAGATGAGTCCATTTGAGGCTCTCTATGGGAGGAGTTGTAATACTCTTATCAATTGGAGTGACATAGTGATAAAGGTGTTGATTGGATCAGATTTGCTGAAAGAGATGGAGCAAGAGATGAAAGTTATCAAAAATAATTTGAAGGCTGCTAAGTGAAAATCCAGTATGTTTTTCAAGTTTCTCTAGTTAAAATATATGTATGGGATTTTGATCATGTGATTGATTGGTATTTATTGAAGTTGAAACCAAAGGGAGAGTTCTAGCCAAAGCCACAATTCATATTGCAGCGTAAGAGGCTCATGCTCCATAACTGAGCAACATAACAAGTTGAAGTACAATGGAAGCTATTTGGGCCCGATGAAGCTACATGGGAAATGGTTGATCAAATGCGGGCACTATATCCCTCATTACTTGTTGGTTGAATAAAATGTGTTAGGTATATATATATATATATATATATATATATATATATATATATATATATATATATATATATATATACCTAACACATTTTATTCAACCAACAAGTAATGAGGGATATAGTGCCCGCATTTGATCAACCATTTCCCATGTAGCTTCATCGGGCCCAAATGGGAAATGGTTGATCAAATGCGAGCACTATATCCCTCATTACTTGTTGGTTGAATAAAATGTGTTAGGTGTATATATGTGTGTGTGTGTGTGTGTGTGTGCGTGTGTCATTGTAAATATTGTATCGAGCTATGTTTATAAAGCTCCAATAAGCAATATGTTTTTCATGTTTTGAGTTGTTTTCTCCTATCATAAGTGTCATAGAACATCGATGAAGTTGTTTCTCTAAGGGAGAGGGGTTCGTAATAGCCCTAGGTTACATTTCCATGTAAATAAGTGATGTATGGACATTATAAAGGAAAAAATGAAACCAAGGTCATGGGAGACACATTCCAAGCTAAAAGAGGGGAAACACATTACATTGCGGTCCATTTGTGGTTAATTATTTATTGGCTATGGAAATTTTCATAGGGAAGAGGAAAAAGGAAATAAATGGAAAATTAATTATTACAGGCTAGCAAGGACATGTGGTAAAGTGCAAAAGAAATAAAAGAAAACGAAATAAATTCCACTTTAGAAAGCCGAGAAGAGGAAGAGACAAGAAAATGAGAAAAATAATATGCATGCAAGGAAAAAAATGAAGCAAAAGGAAAAGAAGAGAGAGAGAGAGAGAGAGAATTAGAGCATGGACACATGTTGGGAAGAAGAGGATAGAGAATACTAAAGCACAAGGAACAAGTAGGAAAAGCAAAGAAAACCAATGAAAATCAAGGAGCGCAAGAGGAATTGGATCAACAACTAGTAAGGAAAGAAAATAACATAGGAAAGAGCATCCAACAAGAAAATTTTTGCAAGTAATAGTTTTCATGTGTGATTATCTTGTGATGATTTGAATGCATGGTTCATGCAATGGTTTTATGATCATTTTTCATGTCATTGGCATAGGATTTCCCCAGAGTGACAATCATGTACAACCTTACGTTATGCCATTTCTTGGATGTCCATGATGTAATGGGATCCCTGTTTGGTTGAGCTTTGGATGCCAGTAGATTTTGGTTTCTGTTTGAGGTGGTATTGGGAAAATTAGAAGGGTTGAAGGTGGAGATGGTTTTCTCCAAGTAATCCTTTGACGGGTGGGTAGAGATAGGAAAATTCATATGGGTATGGTGAAGAAATTCAAAGGCATCCAAGCTTGTATTAGTTTTGGTTATTTCTAGACCAGTTTAGGTGAATTCACGATGGATTGAGGGTGGAGGTGGTTTTCCTTTGGATTCCCCATTTTGTTATATTTTGGTTTGTCCCATGTGATACCAAATTCAACCTTGGAATATGGCACGGGGGTTATTTTTTGGAAATAATGAATTATTTCATCCCAATTTATGTCCAGCTGCTACATGAAAGCCCCTGACTTGGCTGGAACTATGCATATGTTATTATGTGTTATTATTTAATGATATCAAGGAGCACAAGTTTTGGTTGATGTGTGATTATGTGATTGGTTTTTTCATGGCTTCATTCTGGTTAAATGCTTGTTACATGCTTGGTGTATTTCTTGTTATATGAAGTGCTCTTGTTATAGATATTGTTCATGGTTTTGACAGGCTATTCAATGATTTATATGGATGCATGTGTTTGTTGAGAAATTAGGCCTTTTATTAAAATTTCACTTTCATCATAATCACTTGTGATTTAGTTATGCTTCTTTCACTTAGATCTTATCTTCATTAAATTATTATGTTCTTGATAAAGCAAATTATCAAATGAACAAGAGACACAATATTTAGGCTTTCAAGCCAGGGTCAAAACCTCTCCCTCTTGGAGAGGAAAAACCGATAGAAATTATTCTTATAGATATTTAATTGAAGAGTAACATAACCATGACACAAACCCTTGACACCAATATTCCTCCAAGACCTTGTGACTGCTCTAGTAGGCTCCTTATGTTGATATTCCTTTACTGCATTGTACTGCACCAGCACTAGGAAAATTTGATGCCTTGTTTATTAGCCCTTACTGATGTGTCTTTTATTGTTTCTCCTTAGATCACACCTCATCCTCTAAGAGATTCTTCTTCGGCCCTCTTCTTGCACCAAGTTCGAGATCCTTCCTACTGTAGTAGCTCTCTTTTATTTTGAGTTGTCCGAGGTAAGGATGATACTAGAATAACCTTCTCTTGATACTCCTTGCAAGGTCCTTTTATTTCGTTGCCAAGACACCTCCTTACACACTTTTGTATTGTGAGCTAGGACGAGACCTTAACTTCTTCGTATACTTCTTTCTTTGCTACAGTTCGAATATATGATATAGCCCTAGACTGAGATCTCTTAAACCCAAAAGAAGATCCCTTCTCTCTCACTGAAGTGCCTCTTTTCTTCCATGTCGATTGGCCTCCTTTATCGCTCAATTACAGTCTTGAAATTTCTCACCTTATCGTAGAACTTGATCGAATTTCTTGGTGAACAAGTGAATCCACAGTCCCTTTATATATAGGGAATGTCTCCTTTGTTCTAGTCCAACTTAACCAATTGTATGTAGGCTGACTTGTCAAGGATTATCTCCAACACATTTTAGCCGAATTCTTGGAGCATTTTTACAAGGTCTTGGAGCATACAATTACATCAATAACTTATTCATTCACAAGTGTAACATGACTTCATATACATGACTCTTAATTATATCTATGAAAATATGAAAAAAATTATTCGTAAATACATCAAGAAGAAGTCTTTGACCTATAATAAAAAATTCTTGCTCATGAAACCCATGAGGCAAGCATTGTATTATCTTTGTCTCTTCATTACATAAATTGATAATTACAAATCATTATGAAGACCGAACCTAGTTACCCTTTTCAAAACTCCCTCTTAACTAGGGAGGTATTCATAATGGTACATGGTCACTCTCAATATGAATAATCTCATAAGAAGAATCAGATTCGTAATCCCATCGGTATAGCATCATATCAACTAGAATTTTCATAGTGCAAGGCCTTTACTAACAAATCCATCTCTCGATGAGATATTTGATAATCAAGAGATCATGTATTATGCTCAAAATTTAAATTGCTCAAAACAGGTCCGAACTTGAGTGACCGGAAAGGTATCATCGTTGTGATTCCAGTGCCGTGAACGGTTCGAAAAACCGATGTCATATGAGAAAGATATCGCGTTCTATCTGTTTTCCCAAACAACCAAAAAATTTTCACTGGATGCCCAGTTAGCATGCAGGTAAATTCAGCAAGCATATTCCTGGAATATTCCATTTTTCTCCTAGCCAACAGGATCACACCACATGGCTCAATTTGGGTTGTTGATTGTTTGTGGTACGAAGTTGTTTATTGACCGTTGGATGGATTTTGGCCAGAGCCATTGGATGAGCAACATGTGGCAAGCTTGCAGGCTGCCACATGTCCTCAAGATAGTGTATCAAAATTATTTGGAGGCTACCAGAATTGAAACGGTGACCTCGGGCATGGGTGCGAACGGCTTGACCAGTCCACCTGTGGGGTGTTTCTTACCCTATAGGGCAACCACATATTAATAAAGTGTTAGAGTTAGAGTGTTGGGGGAGGGGACCACTAGCTGTCCCAATTCGCTAACGGCCCCAAAAGGCTGGTCACATGTTGTATTAAACCGTGACACCAAATGTTACTTACCACCAACAAACTCCGACAGAAGCAAATGTATCACATGCAAAACGGTTAACATATCCACGCGCAGATAAGGTTAGGTTGAGGGTTGTTGGAACGGTTAATCCAACAGAAAGTGAAATGTGTTCACATGGCGTGGAGTATGTCTGTCAATGCCATGGTTTGCGGAATGTTTCCAACTCCAGGTTCCAAGCATTTTGACGAAGTTTTAAATGGTTAGAACGGAGGTTACGGCGAGGTCGGTATGTGACCACCCTGCCTCCTAACAATTAATGTTATGGTTAACTATCTGCCAAACATGGAGCATGCCCATAATTTTTGGGATTTTACTAAATTTAACTTCAGTTAAGTGCCTGTATCCACATTTAGTGGAGGTTTTCTAGCTATCATTGGGAAAAATGCATTGAGAGGTCAATTTTCGACCAATTTTGGTGAAACAAGAGTCTACCTAGACTAATTTGAGCTCTCTGAAGCCATTGGTGCAGAGAAAATGGCCATTAGAGGCATGTAATTTACACTTTTTAGCATAATGACAAAGAGGGAGATGCCATTGGGCGCTGGACCAGCAAATGTAGCCTAGGAGGGGTGAACTGCTTCATCATGCCTAATGTGTAAAACTTATGTGTGAATGTTTTTCTCTGTTATGCATTGATGTTCTGTGTTTTTAAGGCTTATTTACATGCTTAAATTTCACTGATTTATCTAATTTTCATGGTTTAAACTCTCATTCCTTAAGAAAATATATGGAGACAAATTGTACATGTTTATATTACTGAAAGGATACTTAGCACAAAAAAACTAATATAGTCCTTTCAGATCAAGTTGGTATTAGAGCTAGAGTTTTATCTTTGGTGTTTTTTATGTGCAAAGATTTGTTAACTGTTTGCAAGGGTTTTCATGCTTACTAGGCTCAAGCTTAAGAGAGGAGAAGGAAAATTGGTGGAAGCAAGAGGTTCTCAAAGTGAGACACAACAAAGGATGGGAAGATTGCTACATTCTCCACCATCTATTTCACCTCCAAGAGAAGCAGAAGCAGCATCAAGCATGGCTCTAGGAGAAGAAGAAACCCATGAAGAGATGGATCCCAAAGAGGAATAAAGAGTGTTTAGAAAAGCATTCCTTGACATGAATGAAATGGTGAGAGTCCTTTATCAAGAAAGGAATGAAAGAATAGAAGGAGAAGGATCCAAACTTCACAAGGAAGGCCAGGGATAATCAGGAGGCCACAATGATGAAGATAAATCAAAGAATGGAAATGGAGGCAATGGAGGCAATGGAAAGTCACCATCCTCACCCTCATCATCATCATCCTCTACTTCATCTTCAGTACACCAGTGACACAAGTCAAAGAACACTGGTAAAAGTCATTTTATAAAACTTGATGTTAAGTTTGAATTGCCAATGTTAAATGGTGAAGTCAATGCAAAAAAGCTTGATAATTGGATTAGGAAATTGGAGGTTTATTTGAGAATTCAGAACCTTCATGATGATGACACCAAAATCCAACTAGCTTCATTGAGGATGGAAGGTGCAACTCTTATTTGGTGGGAAGCCGAGACAAAGGAGGAGATCAAAAAACATGGTAATATTATTCTATCATGGACTTATTTCATTATTGCAATAAAAAAATAGTTTTATCCATTATCTCACTTGTAGAAATCCATAATGAACTAGCAAAATTTTAGACAATTGAAAGGACAAAATGTACAAGAATACACCCAAGAATTTAGGAGAAGAGCTCTCTTATTAGGGGTAGATTTGCAGAGTCAAGATACTTTGCTTAAGTACATAGGGGGCTTACATAGCTACCTTAGACATACTATCCTCATGTTTAATCCTTCAAGTCTATATGAGGTATGTGTTCAAGCCACACATCTAGAAGCTAGAGGGAAAAATACTTTTGAAGAGGGTAGAAAAATACCTTTTAAGGGGAAAAACAAAGAGAAGACCTCAAAAGGAAAAGGAAAAAAGAATTTATTTGTCAAGAAAGAGGGAGAGAAAGTGGTTTGTAAACATTTCTCAAGAGATGGCCATGAAGAAAAAAATTGTCGGAAATTACATCCTGAAAAGAGACCCAAGTTTAACAAAAACAAAGGGAAGCAGAAAACCGCAACTATAACTCAACATGACTTAGGAGAGGATTCAGGTGATGAAACTAAGATTACAGCCATGGGATTGAAGAACATGAAGGGGAAAGAAATTGAAACAAAACACAATACTAGTACTTCAAACTGTCACATAGAAGTTCCAAATGAAGAAAAGAGAATTGAACTGTTTCATGTGAGGGTCATATCCTAACATACCAAGATTGATCCACTGTTCGACAATAGTTCACAAGAAAATTTAATCTCTGAATATTTGGTTAAGAAACTTAACCTTGAGACCATTCCACATCCAAAACCATATCCACTTGGGTGGATTTGTAAGGATGCAAATTTACAGGTTTCAAAGAAGTGCATATTGTGTTTTGCAATAACTGCACATTTTGTTGACAAAGTTGAATTAGATGTGGTTCCACTTAATATTACAGGTGTTGTGTTGGGAAGTACTTACTTGTATGACAGGAAAGTTATCTTCCATCGCCATGTGAACAAATACCATTTATTCAAAGATGGCAAGGAGTACATTGTTAGAGCACATTGCATGAAGACAAGTATTGCAATGGTAAATGTTGGACAGGTAAAAAGGCTGGTGAATTCAAGTAAGAATTTTTTTCTTCTAATGATTATGCCAAAAGCTTATGTTAATCACGAGTCATTTGAAGATTTTGATCCTAATTTGAAATCAGATTTATATGAAGTAGTTGATGAACATCATGAGATGTTTCAGGAGCCAAAAGGATTGCCTCCTAAAAGGGATATTCAACATGAGATTCAATTTAAACAAGATTTTACTCTTCCAAACATGGGCATGTATCGCATGTCGATAATGGATAATGCTGAAATAAAGAGGCAAATCAAGGATTTGTTGGACAAGGGACTCATAAGGCCAATAACTTCACCATGCGGTTCACCAATAGTCTTGATTTCGAAGAAAGATGAGACTTGGCGCATGTGTGTTGACTTCAGAGCTTTGAACAAGATAACGGTAAAGAATTGATACCCATTCCCAAGGATAGATGATTTGTTAGATCAGCTGAAAGAAGCAAAGTATTTCACTAAGTTAGATTTACGAAGTGGATATCTTCAAGTAAGAATTGCAGAAATTGACATATGGAAGACTGCATTTAAACCCAAACAAGGACTCTTTGAGTGTTTGGTTATGCTGTTTGGTTTGTGTAATACACCGACGACTTTCATGCGTGTTATGGACAATGTTTTGCATCCATTTCTTAATGACTTTGTGATTGTGTATCTAGATGATATACTCATTTTCAGAAAAACAAGAGAATAAAATGTCTTGCATGTCAAAAGGGTACTCGATGTTTTGAAGAAAGAGAAATTATTTCTTAAGATGTCTAAGTGTGAATTTGGAAAAATTGCACTGGTTTATTTGGGCCACATTGTAGGAGGAGGCGCATTGAGAATTGATCCTTCTAAAGTGGAAGCCATTTTGAATTGGCCCACTCCCAAATCATTAACCGAGGTAAGAAGTTTCTTAGGCACAACTCAGTATTGGAGAAAGTTTATTGTTAAATTTTCTACCATAGCAGCTCCTATGCATGCAGTGACAAGTGTGAAGAAAGGCTTCTTATGGGGAGGAAAACAGCAAAAATATTTTGAAGCTTTAAAATACAAGATCAGTTCAGCTCTTGTCCTTTCATTATCGGATTTGATACAACCATTCGAGATACAAACCAATGTTAGTGATTATGCCATGTGTGTAGTACTTTTGCAGCATGGTAAGCCTATCACTTTTCATTCTGAAACATTCAATGGTGCCGTAATCAATTATCCAACATATGACAAAGAGTTGTATGAATTGGTAAAAAGCGTCAAGAAGTGGAAACACTACTTGATGGGTAAAGAGATGATTATTCATACTGATCACCAACCGCTACAGTACTTGCAGTCGCAAACAAAATTGCAGCAATCACGACATTTCAGGTGGATGGGATTTCTTCAACAGTTTCACTTGGTTATAAGGTACAAGAAAGGTATTTTCAATCAATTTGATGATATGCTTTTAAGACCAATTATAAGTTCTTCTACTTTTCTTAAAAATGATTCTATTGTATATGAGAGTTACATAGAACAATATGCATTTGATGTTGATTTTTAAGATGTGTATGCTAGTTTGAGTGAAGGGAATCAAGTTGAGGAAAATGATTATCACTTGCATAACAATTTGCTTTTTCATTTGGGAAAGTTGTGTATACCACAAGGAGAGAGACTTAGTGTCATGAGAGAGGCTCATTCGTATCTTATTTTTGGACACTTTGGGGTAAGAAAAACAGTGGCGCATCTACAGAGGTATTGTTGTTGGCCTTGCATGATAGATAGTGTGTCATGTTTTATAAGAGGATGTTCTATGTGTGCAACTAGAAAGCCTAGCAATAGGAAGCTTGGGTTGTACACGCCACTACCGATACCATCAAGACCATGGGAGAGTGTCTCCATGGAATTTGTTGGAGGTCTACCTATGTCAAGAAAATAACATGACTATCTTTATATAGTTGTGGATAGATTCAGTAAAATGTGTATACTTATGCCATGTAAGAAAACCATTAATGTTGAACACACTGTTGAACTTTATTTTCAACATGTATGGGTACATTTTGTTTTGCTAGCTTCTATTGTTAGTGACAGGGATTCTAGGTTCGTTGGGAATCTTTGGTCCAATCTTTGGAGGATGATGGACACAGAGTTGAAAAAGAGTATTGTTTTCATCCGCAAACCGATGGCCAAACCGAGGTGGTGAACAGAACCGTTGTGCATCTATTGAGAGGATATTGCAGCAAACATCCCAAGTTGTGGGATGAACAACTGAATTACATTTAACACGCTTACAACCGGGCCAAGCACTCTTCTATAAATACTTCACCTTTTGAAGCATGCTTTGGGTATTTGCCGAAATTTCCATTAGACTTCATCTATGAGAAGGATGTTGCAATTGATGGGCATAGTGATATTGACAAGGCTTGAAAGTTCATTGAGAAAATTCAGATTATTCATCAACAAGTTCAAGGACAACTTGAGAAGAGTCAAAGCAAGTACAAGGAGAGGCATGACAAACATAGAGTTGATCACAAGTTTCAAGAAGGAGATGAAGTATGGTTGCACATAAGCAAAGAAAGGATGCAAGGAGAAGGTAAAAAGCTCAAGCCTATTCATTATGGTCCATTCAAGATTATTAAACAAGTTGGTAATAATGCATTTCAACTTGACTTGCCTTCATATAGGCAAATGTATTCCATTGTCAATGTGGATAATTTACGTTTGTATGAGACTCCTTTGGTTGATGATCAAGGGAGTGATATTCAGCTACCATCAATAGAATATTTCTCGCCGGAATTTTTGGACGAGCTCAAGGAGGATTCCATCGTTGATAGGAGGACATGCACTTCTAAAAGGGGAAGTGTCAATTATTTTCGGTTTGGGCTCAAGGGCAGAAAACCAAGTAAGGAAAGATGGATGGAAGTGGAAAAGGGTGAGGGAGTTGTACCCTCATCTTCTGAATAGGTGATTAAATTCCTTTGGGGTCCAAAAGCTTCCCAATGGGGAGGTGTGATCAGGAGATCATGTGTTATGCTCAAAATTGAAAGTGCTCGAAACATGTTTGAACCTAAGCGACCGGAAAGGTCTCATCGTTGTGATTCCAGTGCCGTGAACGGTTCGAAAAACCGATGTTGTATGAGGAAGATATCGTGTTTTGTCCGTTTTCCCAAACAACAAAAATTTTGTGACTGGATACCCAGTCAGCAGGCATATTCCTGGAATATTCTATTTTTCTCCCAGCCAATAGGATTGTGCCATGTGGCTCAATCTGGGTCATTGATTGTTTGTGGTACATAGTTTTTTATTGAATTTTGGATGGATTTTGGCCAGAGCCGTTGGATTAGTGACATGTGGCAAGCCTGCAGGCTGCCATGTGTCCTCAGGATAGTGTATCAAGATTATTTGGAGGCTACCAGAATTGAACTGGCGACCTAGGGTATGGGCGCGAACGGCTTGACCAGTCCGCATGTTGGGTGTTTCTTACCATATTAGGCAACCACATATTAATAAAGTGTTAGAGTTAGAGTATTGGGGGAGGGGACCACCAGCGGTCCCAACCCGTTGGCGGCCCCAAAAGGCTGGTCACATGTTGTATTAAACCGCAACACCAAATGTTACTTACCGCCAACAAACTCTGAACGCAGCAAACGTAGCACATGCAAAATAATTAACATCTCCCCGCGTGGATAAGGTTAGGTTGACCGTTGTTGGAATGGTTAATCCGGTGAACGGTGAAACATGTTCACATGGCGCGGAGTATGGCTGTCAATGCCACAATTTGCGGAATTTTTCCAACTCCAGGTTCTAAGCATTTTAGTGGAGTTTTAAATGGTTAGAACGGAGGTTATGGCGGGGTCGATATGTGACCACCCTGCCTCCTAACAATTAATGTTATGGTTAACTATCCACCAAACTTGGATCACGCCCATAATTTTAGGGATTTTACTAAATGTAACTTCAGTTAAGTGCCTGTCTCCACATTTAGTGGAGTTTTTCTAGCTTTCATTGGGAAAAATGCATTGGGAGGTCAATTTTCGACCAATTTTGGTGAAACAAGAGTCTACCTAGACTAATTTGAGCATTTTGGAGCCATTGGTGCAGAGAAAATAGCCATTAGAGGTCTATAAACATATGTAATTTACAATTTTGAGCATAATGACAAAGAGGGACATGCCATTGGGAGCTGGACCAACAAATGTAGCCCAAGAGGGGTGAACTGCTTCATCATTCCTATTGTGTAAAACTTATGTGTGAATTTTTTTCTCTGCTATGCACTATTGTTCAGTGTTTTTGAGGCTTATTTACATGCTTAAAGTTCACTAATTTATCTAATTTTCATGGTTTAAACTCACATTCCTTAAGCAAACATATGGAGACAAATTGTACATGTTTATATTACTGAAAGGACACTTAGTACAGCAAAACTAATACACTCCTTTCAGATCATTTGAGCTCCAATGTTGGTGAGATCAATAATGAATAGACACCTACATCATTGTCTCTCTTGGAACATACATCACCTGAGTTCACTCAGGATATGTCCACTAGGACTATTCTTATATTGGATTCTGAGTCATCAAAGAATATCGGTCCTCTACGACTACTCTTATCTTGGATGCCCTAATACATACTCAAGTGTATCAGATATCAGATGATTACCCAATCCTCCATTCTATATTCCTAGGTGAAGATGAGAATGATGTGTCTATGCCTCCCTCTCAACTAGGGAGGAAATATTCCAGAAAGGAATGTACTCATTCCTATACAAGGAATTTACCTAAGCTCTCTCTCAGATTAGGAATTACCAAGTTTATTCCAAGTAAGAAATTTATTACTGATCCAATTTTAGAATTATTAAAATTGTATCGAAATTACCCAAACGACCAAGATGGTTATTTGGAATTTGGTAATTATTGATTATGTAATAATTCAGGTATTGATCAAGATGGTTGTCAAATTTGTGAGTTCAAATGTTCGACATCGATTGACATCAACTTCAGTTTCGACACCAGCAAATATGTTTCAAAAGCACCAATCAAGACATCTTCAAGTTGACCTGCGACAAAAACAACAAGTTTGTCAAAAGACTTATGTAATAAAACTTGTCACAAGTCTTAACTGTAAAGGTCAAAATGTCAGTAGTCCGCTTTGTAAACCTTATTGGATAAAAAATATCCTAAGGTAAAAAGGACTAGGTTTAAGTCCTAAGTCCTAGGTTTAAGTCCTAAGGACTAGCGCTAAGACATTGGTGTCAAATGAAAACACACTTAACATGTTGTAAAGACCTAAGTCTATTCCTAGGACTAAATGTCAATCAAAGTCCTAACAACCTAAGTCTAAACATTCCTAGCGCAATCGTCAAACCATAAACCGTATTAAAAGGTTTGAAAGATGGGTGTTATAAACCTAGGTCAAGGTTCGGAGGTTGGGTTTAATACCATATTGTAAAAGGACTATGTAAAAGTCTAGCACAAAACCTATGTTGAATGTCACCATGGTCTAAAACCTTATTGCGCAGAAGTATTAAGGTTCAGTGAAAAAACCTTATCAAAGGATCGATGTAATGTTGTAAAACCTTTAGGCGAAAGGGGTTTTATATTAAGGTTCGAAAGATGATGTAAAACCTTAATATAAGGTTTGGGAGATAGGTTTTATAAAACCTATGATATAAAATTTATTATAAGGTTCAAAAACTTAGTGCAAAGGATAAAGGTTCAGATGTCGGGCATAAACACATTTCAATGGTTTGGGTTATATTAAAACTCCCACAGTGTTACGATGACCGTGTCGGAAGTCAGAGTTTTACACCATGTGAATAGGTGTAAAAAGAACCGCGCAGAAAATGTGTGGTTGACAGTTGTTAAGCTGAACCGCCGGAGTCAAGACCGCGGATAAACATGTGACAGGGACTCACTGGAATCTCTGGAGGTAACCATGACCGCCGGACCTAGCCGTCGGGATCGACCATAACCGCCTGATCAAATCTCTGTTCACATATCCAATTACTCTGCCTAGTTTGTACTGTCCACCCAATTAATAAGCCGTTTGATATATCCAAAGTTTATTAGTGGGTATTTTAATTTAAATACAACGCTAAGGATTGGGGATTAATCCCTAGGTGTATGAGTAAGATAGGGATTTGATCCCTTTTCATAAATGATTTCTCAACCAATTTCTAAAATGGGAAAAACAGAGGTTTGAGGCAGATTTGTAAAGCTATGAATGTATGTACTCTTAATATATAAAGAGAAGAACATTCTTTATATGAAAGAGGAGAGTGGTGAGAGGAAAAGGAAGAAAAAGTTTATTCAACTTCACGATGAAGTAAAATCTCTTACATTGTATATCACATAATTTGGTAGTGAGTTTTGGTTCTTGCAAGTTTATATGAAGGAGGAAAAGCTCATTATACTTGCATAAGTTTCAGCATCAAAGTACATTGATGGTCGATGAGATCTACTTTGATTGTGCCAAACTCTTTTCAGCTACCTTGTAGTCAAAGGTCCATAAAGCTTCAGTTCCTCGGTTTTTTAATGTGCAAATCATCCATGTCTTTTCTTAATTGTTGAAAGAAAAGTGTTTGTATTAGTTAGCCTATTCAAGGGATGATCCATATTTGCAACATTATTAGTGTAACTGATGATTCATCGTAGCATATTTCTCTTGGCTTGAAGAATACAACGGATGCACAATTCTGAGGCGGACCCGGAGACGTAGTCCAGGAGGGACAAACTCCGTCACAAACTTCTTTGTCTTATGGTATTGCTTATGTGATTGATGTGAAATTGTTCAATCTAAACATACATAGATTATTTCATGTCTAAACAATTAATGCATATAATAACTATTCGGTAATACTGCCATTCACATTTTGTACAAGGACTAGGAAAGATCTTGGTAAATTCTGCATTTTAAGAACTTGAATGTTAATCTCTATACATTTCTATAGACAGAGTCTATAGAGGGCCAAGTAGCCTCTGGATCTCATCCTTTCTTTAAGGGTGTCATATCCAGTAAATGCCCCTATAGTCAATCTCTGAAATTGAACTAAGTAACTCAGGTCTTTTTCAGATCAATTACGAGGCTCCCTCTTAATCAGGGACCTGCATCAACAATGATGAAAACACCCAACTTGTCATAAATAACTCCTTTCTTTGATGTCATAAGTTTCTTCATTTTTGAGGAGTCTGCATCTTTGGGATCTCTTCATAGGGCATATATCCTCCATGATTCATGTATTTTATTAGAAAGTGATCCATTTGGTCTAGCTTCATGTTATTCTTCTTTCCTACGAACCATATTTCTTCCAAGGATATTTCATCCTACCATATGGTTGTCAACCTGTGGAAGACATATTCTTCCCTTTGGCAGCCCTACATAAGCTCATCAAATATTATTTAATGATAAACATGAACTTTTAAATCAAAAGTTACCTTTTGTGATGATCTTTCACCATGACATCTTCTTATGTGCATTGACATCCTTCATTACAGATTGACACATTTCCTAAAGATATGTATTGTCAAGGGTCTCCATATTTTCCAGACTTCTATCAAAGTCTACATATCTTACCAGGATATTTTCTAGTCAAGTCTTCTTGGCTTCCTCGAATGTTGACTGCTTTTTATCATGGTTTCACTTCTCACTATCTCTTCCTTTCTTTCTCCACATAATTTGATTTCATTCCGGGGAGCTTCCAATATGAAATTCCTCCAATGTGTATAGCCACTTCATATTCCTATGAGTACATATTATGTTGATTTCATACAGTGTGGATCATGTTTTTTGGAAACCTGTGCATCGGAGGAAATTATATTTTCCTTTGATGATACTTTTATAGATAGAATTATACTACCTGCAACCATATGACATGACTTCATATCATCCAGTGTAATCATAAATATACATATACCTCATCTCTTTTCCTTTTGAGTCATCCTGCAACAGTTTTCCTTAGAATGAAAAGGGGTTCATTTTCTTGACCTGCTTCATCAATATGTCATCATATTTTAATCCTATAATTCTGCAAGTTAGAACTCTCGTTGAAACCTTTTGCTTTCTTTCTAACCAGTGAATCCAAAGAGGATTCAATTAGAAAATGTCAACACCTATTTCCATATTGATTATTGAATGATGACCCTTGATCTAGATGAATTTCTTCCATAAATGTTGTTTTTAGTGAGGTTCCCAAGAGCCACTATTTCCATAGCATTGTTGTCACATCAATGTGCTACATACATCCTCCTATGACGAGTGTTCCTTCTTCAATGCTTCCACAATGATTCAAATTTTAAAGTGATGTATCTATCTAATATACAATGCTTCCTAACATGTTATTTTAAAACTGACATATATTGCTTAAAGAGGAATATGATCTCAATCATAGTAGATATCTTTCACTTCTTCTTTCTTAGGTTTCTTTGAATCTGGTTCTTCCATTTCTCCGACGACATGGGCTTCTTCCTTTTTCCTCTTGTCCTTATTAGGTTTGGGACAATCCTTTTTATAGAGCCCAAGTTCATTACATCCATAACATTGTATCTTATCCATGTTTCTCCTCTTATTTTGAGGACCAAACCATGGAAAATTTTGGTTGCTAATATTCCCGTGTGCGCTAATTTTCAATGATTTTTCCAAAAAAAAAAATTAACAATTTCCATTTTTTATAAAAATGATTTGCCCAAATTTTACAATATAAAATTATTTTACCTTAAAAATGTCCAACATTATATAGAGAGTATGTATAAAATGATTATAAATTTGAATAATTTTACAAATACATCAATAAACATTTTATAGTTTTCATATTAGGGACTATTAAGATTTGTCCATGTTTTTAAACTTCAAGATAATTTTCAATCCTTAGAATTTTATCTGGACCAAACTTACCAAATCTTCCCTTTCTTATTGACATGGAAGCATAGGCTTGATTTTCTTCATAATTTGATCCTATATCAATTTTAGCTTTTAATCTAGTCTCTTCTATCGTGCATAAATACCATAGTTCCTAGAATGGTGTTGCTTCTTTCATCCCATAGATACTTGAAGTGAATTTTTCCAATCCCTATGGTAGAACATTTAGTACCATGTAGTCATTTATTTATCAAACATTACTTCTCCCAGTTCCTGCAGTTGATCTTGTAATTCAGAAATCTTCATAAAATATGAAGTGATTACTTATTCTCTTGACAAATTCAACTTGTATAGTTCTTGTCTCAGAGATATTACTTCCTCTGTAGTACTCACCGAGAATAGCTCCAACAATCTGTCATATATTTCTTTTGAAGATTCTATTTTTGATACATAGGGGATGAGAGAGTCCTTTATGGATTCCATAAGAACCCTCTGGGCTCTTATGTCTCCCTTCATGTATTTGGCATGTACTTGAGTATCTTCTTTTGAAGTTCTAGTTGCTGACCCTTTGATATAGTTCATGCCTTCATTCTCAATAAGATTTAGATCTGTCCTTTTCTTCCATGCAAAATTTTTTTAAACCCCAACCATTTTCTTGCTTTCTTTGCAAAAATACATTTTGAAATATTTAGATGAAGTCATAAATATAATTACATGAGTAGATACTTTTCTTCTACTACCATCTTCCTTATTTATGATGATGTAGATGTTGAGTCTCAAAAGTGTTCTCCATATTCATACATATTTCCATTATGTCATAACCATTTAGCTCTTATTTCATAGCCATTTGACCTAAAACCCTACATCAAGTAACTATTTTCATAAATATATGGGTTAGGATCCTTGTTTTCCAAAGTTATTTATTTTATGTATTTAAAGTGAATTTATGATTAGAAACTAGAAAATTAACATAGTTTCATATATTTATATATGTGTTATGAGTTTTGTGACATGTGTAGGTCAAAAGGAGACTTCTAGAAGACCCTTATGTGGCACTCTAAGGCCAAATTCGAATTTGGTTGGAGAAGATTATGGGATCAAGAGGATATGTGTCTCACTTTCTTGTTGTATTGAAACTCTAAGAGGATATGTGTCTAATCTCTTAGTTGTGTTGAAACTTTAGAAAGACATGTGTCTTATCATTTCCTATTTTGATTGTAACTCTAGAGATGGAAGGAGAGATTCATGGACTCCCATTAATAAGATGACTCCTCATATTTTGTATAAATAGGAGAATCTTTCTCCTATAATAGGTAATGAGGAAGTAATGAAAAATTAGTAGAGAAGTCTTTTGTAACAAAGTTCAAGATGGAATGGGATGTAGATTTGTGAGTTCTTTTTAATAGATGAATTCAGTTCTTTGATGTTGTTTTTTATTACAACTTTAAGGAGCTGAAGGACTTCACCAAATTGGTAGCAGAGGGCCCCTGCTATCCAAGGAGGCTTTTACATGTTTTCTAGATAAGTTGCTTTCAATTCTGTTTTGTCATATTTCCTTACTTAGATTGCTTTATGAAATCATAGCTTTTAGCATAATTTTTCATGGCAGCCCGGGCATTTGCATATCTTTTGACTAATGACATGGAATCAATATTGTTCTGCTGCTAATTTATTTTTCTTAGTTTTTGTTTAATTCCAGTACTGCTTTGTTTATTTCGGTCTTGCACATTTGTTTCAGTAGTTAGATTTAAATATATTAAACTGCTCATGTCATTTTCAGTTACCTCCGAAAGCCACAGCTGGACTGATGGTGAGGGATTGAAGTATGAGTGTGTAGTTTGATATTAGTTTACTTTCTGCAAGTTAGATATATTAAATTGCTCATGTCATTTTTAGTTACCTCCGAAAGCCACAGCTAGACTGATGGTGAGGGATTGAAGTATGAGTGTGTAGTTTGATATTAGTTTACTTTCTGCAAGTTAGATATATTAAATTTCTCATGTCATTTTCAGTTACCTCCGAAAGCCACATCTGGACTGATGGTGAGGGATTGAAGTATGAGTGTGTAGTTTGATATTAATTTCTTTTTCTGCAAATTAGATATCAGATTGCTCAAGTTGTTTATGGTTACCTCCGAAAGCCATAGCTGGACTAATGGCGAGGGATCAGAATATAAGTTGATGTAATTTGATTTAGATTTACTTTGTTGCAATTCTGAATTTCTTTAAGCATAGTTTCTTTTGTGTTTAGACAGCAGCAAGGATAGTTTGGTTTTCATGTTCAATAGTTCACTGTTTGATTTATTAGGCTAGCAGCACATTTTCATTTCCTTTCAAGTTTTGTCATTGTATGTTTCAAATTCCTTTTGAAGTTTGAAGTTTGGTAAATCATTATAAAGGACATCATTGCCTTGAATATTCATAACCATACTTATCTTTTAGAATTTCCATCTCACATTAGGAAACCAACCAAGATCAATAAAAATCCAAAAACGACAAAAAGTAAGAGATAGGTTATCTTGCACATATAGTGCACCACACTTCGCTAGCTTACGAATCCCTGGTTGATAATTTATGTTAGCAATTTGGGACACACTAAATTGACCAAACATTTTGGTGCCGTTGCCGGGGAAGTGTAACTAGGTAGCCTTATTTCTTACATCTAAAAAAATTAATAATTCTTGAGTATGCTCTCCTCCTGCACTTTGTGTGATCTGGAGGATCAGAAAAAGGATTGTTATGTAAAAAAAAAATTAATAATTCTTGAGTATGCTCTCCTCTTGCACTTTGTGTGATCTGGAGGATCAGAAAAAGAATTGTTATGTGAAAAAGAAAAAAAAAAAGGAGACAAAATAAAACTTCATCATTTCAATTGATTCAACAATTTAAAAAAAAAAAAAATTGTTTTCATGAAAAACTTTGATTTCAATAAATTGTTTTGTTTAATGAATATATATGTGTATTTTTAAATTTTTGAAAATATAACATACATAATTTTATTAAACAAATCAATTAAAAAAAAAAATGAAAATAAAAATAAAATAAAATAAAAAAAATAAATTGTTTTGTTACTAAGATATATATGTATATTTTTAAAATTTTTGAAAATATATATATAATTTTAATAACAAATCATTTAAAAAAAAAATTCAATAAATTGTTTTGTTTAGTAAATTACATATGTATATTTTTAATTTTTAAAAATATAATATGTGTAATTTTATTAACAAAACAAATTAAAAAAAAAAAAGAAAAAAAAAAGAAAAAACAAAACAAAACAAAACATTTATTTTCATTATATCTGTGTTTCTGGTGAAATGATAAGCGCAGTCCTTTTCCTCAGCATATAACAGAAAGAAAAGGAGGGATCGTTGCACGAAAATGACAGAGAAAAAGAGTGAATATGATCAGCAGCTAAGGATATGGGGTGAATAGGGACAAGCTGGTCTAGAGAGAGCGAGCATTTGCTTGTTGAATTGTGGCCCCACTGACCCACCGACTCAGAAACGTTGAAAAAATCTTGTTTTGGGAGGCATAGGAAGTTTTTTTTTTTTTTTGGTGGACACTAAAAGCATAGGTCAATCGAAGGCAAAGTGTGTGTGCATTTCTACAAGAGCTCAATGATGCTGTTGGAGCTAAGTTTGTAGAGGAATCACCTGAGGCTTTGCTTGAGACCAATCTTGCTTTCTTCTCTCAATTTTCTCTGATTATGGCCACCCAGCTTGCAGAGAATGTGGCTTTGAAACTCGATAGAATTTGCAGACAGCAGAATGTGATACTTGTAATTGTACGCTCATATGGACTCACTGGGTTAGTCCGAATTAGTTTGAAGGAGCATGATGTGGTTGAGTCCAAGCCAGAGCACTCTCGTGAGGATCTCAAGTTTCATAAGCCATGACCAGCGACGCAATCATTAATCTGTAAACAAAAACATGAAATTTCAAATGATATTTGTATAAATGCAAGCCGAAATCTGTTGGAATAAGATAATTAAACATGATATGGAACAATTGAACAGATTAATTCTCAGAAATCTCACGGAACTAACCAGAAAACGATTTTTGTTACAGCGCATTCAGAAAACGCAATTGTTATTGAAACGTCATTTTCAAACACGTTTTCTGATTGATTGAGGATGAATTTTGAAAATACACGACATGGGTGTTTTCGCTAACGTGGTCAATTAGATAACCCAGAAACTATTTTAAGAAATTCGAGGCACTCTGGGAGAATTTCTCGGTTCTTTGAAGGCCATTTTTGCCTGCCGCGTGAGGAAAAACGGTTTTCTGTTTGCACAGTGGAGAGTTTGAACGGCACTTTGCTTGATTTCAGCCATAATTCGGTTTCCTGATCTCCAGGAAGAAAAATCCAAGTTGAATACAAATTCAATCGTGGCATTCAATCCACATTTCACTGACCGCTGATGCCAGATCTTCAGTTTGTATTAGGTGCCGTTTCCAACACTGCATTTTATCTTCGGCTCTGGGCCCTCAGCTTGGCACACTCAGAGTTATCAGCCGCTTTCTATGAGAAGGTTCTTCAATCTGCATGGGGCTATAACAACATCTTCATACGTATAGACTGGATTGGTTGTGTTTGCCTCTGCAACTACGATGGTGTTGCTCCTTATGGAAACTCTCAGTGCTTTTCTCCATACATTGCATCTTCACTTGGTTGAGTTTCAAAATAAGTTCTATAAAGGGGATGGTTACAAATTCCATCCATTCTCTTTTACTTTACTTAGTGAAGAGGATGATTAATATGTTGACTATATTACAACTACAATCTTCAATGCCTTTTGAAGCTCACTTTATTCTTGTAATTTTAGCACGAGAAGGGAAAAAAAAAATTCTTACAATAAGGGAAAAGAAAATGGCTACAAAATTGCAGTTTAGGTCCAACATTTGTTCAAAGTAGTGTGTTGGCAATTAGCTAATCAATTCTAACTGATGATTGGAATTTCAATGAGGAAAGGTGTGAATAATAGAGGAGCATTGCGCAGAATTGTATTGTATAGCAGGTTTCATTTTCTGAAGTCATACTCGGACTTCATGAGATCAGTCCACCTTCCATCTCTTGGATTGTGGAAAGTTGCAGACATGGTCTTAAGTTCCCACTGCCTATGAAATCGTAGTGATGCTATAGAGGCATTCTTCTTTTCCAAGATTGGTGCAACATTAAAAAAAAAAAAATTGCAATTCTCTTTTTTCAATTTTGTTTTGATTAAAAAAATAAATAAATAAAATTTAAAAATAATAATAATAATAATAATAATAATTTTGAATCAATGAAATGAATAAGTTATTCGCTCACTTTTCTGAAGGTATTGATTAATTTTGGACTGATGATGAAAGATGAATGGCTAAATTTTTATTCAAGATTTTTAGTTACAGAAACCGTCGACATTCTGCAGCTAAAGTCCAATTCCGCAGCTGTTCTCCAATTCCGCAGCTAAAGTCCAATTCCGCAGCTAAACTCCAATTCCGCAGCTGTTCTACAATTCCGCAGCTGAAAAACCTCATTGTTCAAATCAACCTAACTTTCTCATACAAAATCAGATTTTGATGATTTAAGTATTGTTGGAAAGGTCTCAACAAGATCTATACAATGAGAAATCCATCATTAGAGTTTGAAATGGCAAATAATGAAATAAATTGCTGAAAAGAAGCTACATTCAACTTGAGGCACTAATTCCAAAACATATATAAATTCTTTTGATTTTTCCTTTGAGAACTTGTTTCATTAATACAAATTCTTAGTTTTGTGTGTAAATATCATAACTAGAGAGATTAATCACCTCTCTTCCTTTGATAATCTTACATTCCATTGCAGAAGAAGTATTAGTTTTTTTTTCAGGTTCCAGGAGGAAGGACAAATGACTACAAGAGAATGGTGTCTCTCTAAGAGACCAATTTGTTTCATAAGAGGATGATCAGCAACAAAGAGGAAATATGCTGATGCAAAATCAGATCCAAACGCTTGAAAACTTTCAGATACTATTGTCTCCATCACATCCATACCTCATAATAAACCATTCACCTCATTTCACTTCATGTTTTCCATTTACATTCACATCCACTTTCCATTTCTTTTTGTCCATTCATAACCCACAAATAAAAGTAAGAGGCTCATTCACATGCTTATTGCCCATTGCTATTTCTACTTTCCATTGCCATCTTCCATTTTCATCTTCCATTTCTTGTCATTTTCATTCCGCAAATAAGCCCTGCTTCAATGCAAATTATTGAGTCCATAGTCCTTTGAGTCTAAGTTCTTTGTAAAAACATCTTGAGGCTTGCATGCCTTAATGGCAAGTTCTCATGCTGACAAACAATGAGAATACATTAATGTCTCTTGTTCGTCAGATCTTCTAGGTGACTCGACATCAGTAAAATCATTCGTACCTAGCAAGATGTGTTTGGGCATCTTGACTCTCATTGTCATCAAGGGTGAGAGTTCTCGTGTTGACTAGTGGCATCCATTAATGGCCACTAAGTCAACAATTTCCTACTATGTTCGACATCAGAACATCTTTTCACATAGTAGGAATTATGCCAATGAGTTTTGAAGACATGAAGACCATTATTTTCAGCATTTTGGAGCAGATTCAGCAAGTTTTAGTAGAAGCAATAAAAAGTCATCTCATCTCTTTATCCATGACTCCTCTTGTTCAGCCACTTGAAGAAGAATATGATCAAAATTTTGCAGCCACCACACATACACAACTCATCCACATTTAAGGTAAGTGAAGGTATGTTGTTTTCTAATTTTTAGTCATGTAATTCATTAGAATGCTAAAATTGTAACTTTGGAAAAATTCCTCACTCCCTTTTTCACATTGTCATATCTTTAGTTGGGGGAGAAGGGACATCATTTCATATCCACATGTCATACACTATCACACATTTTCATTTCATTTCCACCCACATATACTTCCCAACCAACTATTGTTGCAACATGATCCAAAAGATTATATGCCTTGCAAATGATCAATTCATTGATAAAGTAATTGATTCTAAATGTTTTCATGAACTTTGATGCAACAAAGAAAATAAAGCATTGTTACACAAGAACCAATGCTTCAAAAAAAAAAAAAATGGTTGTCACACAAGAACCAACCATTGAAAAAAAATAAAAAAATAAAAAAATGTTGCAATTAAATGTATTATACTTTTCCAAAAAGGAAAATATCAAGAAACAAAGTTTGGAATGAATCTATATGAGTCAAAACTCATAAAAGATCAACTCATGGACAAATTAATCATTGCAATAGTTGCATGAGGACATGCAACAACTTCAGTTGGGGGGTATGTTGAGTCTCAAAAGTGTTCTCCATATTCATACATATTTCCATTATGTCATAACCATTTAGCTCTTATTTCATAGCCATTTGACTTAAAACCCTACATCAAGTAACCATTTTCATAAATATATGGGTTAGGATCCTTGTTTTCCAAAGTTATTTATTTTATATATTTTAAGTGAATTTATGATTAGAAACTAGAAAATTAACATAGTTTCATATATCTATATATGTGTTATGAGTTTTGTGACATGTGTAGGTCAAAAGGAGACTTCTAGAAGACCCTTATGTGGCACTCTAAGGCCAAATTCGAATTTGGTTGGAGAAGATTATGGGATCAAGAGGATATGTGTCTAATCTCTTAGTTGTGTTGAAACTTTAGAAAGACATGTGTCTTATCATTTCCTATTTTGATTGTAACTCTAGAGATGGAAGGAGAGATTCATGGACTCTCATTAATGAGATGACTCCTCATATTTTGTATAAATAGGAGAAGCTTTCTCCTATCATAGGTAATGAGGAAGTAATGAAAAAGTAGTAGAGAAGTCTTTTGTAACAAAGTTCAAGATGGAATGGGATGTAGATTTGTGAGTTCTTTTTAATAGATGAATTCAGTTCTTTGATGCTGTTTTTTATTACAAATTTAAGGAGCTAAAGGACTTCACCAAATTGGTAGCAGAGGGCCCCTGCTATCCAAGGAGGTTTTTACATGTTTTCTAGATAAGTTGCTTTCAATTCTGTTTTGTCATATTTCCTTACTTAGATTGCTTTCTGAAATCATAGCTTTTAGCATAATTTTTCATGGCAGCCCGAGCATTTGCATATCTTTTGACTAATGACATGGAATCAATATTGTTCTGCTGTTAATTTATTTTTTCTTAGTTTTTGTTTAATTCCAGTATTGCTTTGTTTATTTCAGTCTTGCACATTTGCTTCAGTAGTTAGATTTAGGTATATTAAATTGCTCATGTCATTTTCAGTTACCTCCGAAAGCCACAGCTGGACTGATGGTGAGGGATTGAAGTATGAGTGTGTAGTTTGATATTAGTTTTCTTTCTGCAAGTTAGATATATTAAATTGCTCATGTCATTTTCAGTTACCTCCGAAAGCCACAGCTGGACTGATGGTGAGGGATTGAAGTATGAGTGTGTAGTTTGATATTAGTTTACTTTATGCAAGTTAGATATATTAAATTGCTCATGTCATTTTCAGTTACCTCCGAAAGCCACAGCTGGACTGATGGTGAGGGATTGAAGTATGAGTGTGTAGTTTGATATTAGTTTCTTTTTCTGCAAATTAGATATCAGATTGCCCAAGTTGTTTATGGTTACCTCCGAAAGCCATAGCTGGACTAATGGCGAGGGATCAGAATATAAGTTGATGTAATTTGATTTAGATTTACTTTGTTACAATTCTTGGATTTCTTTAAGCATAGTTTCTTTTGTGTTTAGACAGCAGCAAGGATAGTTTGGTTTTCATGCTCAATAGTTCACTGTTTGATTTATTAGGCTAGCAACACATTTTCATTTCCTTTCAAGTTTTGTCATTGTATGTTTCAAATTCCTTTTGAAGTTTGAAGTTGGTAAATCATTATAAAGGATATCATTGCCTTGAATATTCATAACCATACTTGTCTTTTAGAATTTTCATCTCACATTAGGAAACCAACCAAGATCAATAAAAATCCAAAAACGACAAAAAGTAAGAGATAGGTTATCTTGCACATATAGTGCGCCACACTTCGTCAGCTTACGAATCCCTGGTTGATAATTTATGTTAGCAATTTAGGACACACTAAATTGACCAAACAGTAGATAGTAGCAAGAGCTCCCTCTTAGATATAATTCTTCAAGAGTGGTGTAAAGTGTTAAATCACCTTGGATCCTTGATGGTGATGATGTTCAAGGATGGCTTGATGATGGCTCCAACAATGTTGACTTGGATTCAATCACAAGATAGATTTATATTATTTGAAGATAAATATCACCTCCTTTATCTTGCTTTTCCTCTTGAAATGACCTTGATTTATAAGTCCTTTGAGTGAGGTTTTTGGTCTTCTTGAGATGGCTTGAGGGTTTTCCTAACTTCTTACAAACTGCTCGATTGAATGAATATATTCTTAGATCTAGACATTGACTTTACCAAGTAGATCCTTCTTTCAGCCTTGATTACTTCTTGGAAATTGATCCTTGATGTCTTCTTTGAAGCTTGAACCTTCTGCCTTCTTGATAAACTGCCCTTTGTTGTCTTCGACACCTTAGCTCTGATATCATGTTGATAAATTAGGGCTTTTATTAAAATTTATCTTTCATGACGATTACTTGTGATTTAGTTATGCTTGTTTCACTTAGATCTTATCTTTGTTATATTATTATGTTCTTAATCAAGTCAATTATCAAATGCACAAGAGACACAATGTTTAGGCTTTCAAGGCAGGGTTAAAACCTCTCCCTCTTGGAGAGGAAAACCCGATAGAAATTCTTCTTATATATATTTAATTGAAGAGTGCCATAACCATGAGACAAACCCTTGACACCAGTATGCCTTGAATACCTTGTCACTGCTCTTCTAGGCTCCTTATGTTGATCTTCCTTTACTGCACTGTACTACACCAACACTAGGGAAACTCGGTCCCTTGTTTAGCAACCCTTACTAATGTGTCTTCTATTTTTCCTCCTTAGATCACACCTCAACCTTTAAGAGATTCTTCTTCGACCCTCTTCTTGCACCAAGTTCGAGATCCTTCCTGCTTTAGTATATCTCTTTTATTCTAAGTTATCCGAGATAAGGATGATACCAGAATTACCTTCTCTTGACACTCCTTGCGAGGTCCTTTTATTTTGTTTCCAACACACCTCCTTATGCACTATTGTATTGTGAGATAGGTCGATACCTTAACTTCTTCTTAAACTTCTTTATTTGCTGCAGTTGAGATATATTATATATCCCTAGACCAATATCTCTTAAACCCAAACAAAGATCCCTTCTCTCTCACTTAAATGCCTCTTTATACCAGGTTGATTGGCCTCCTTTCTCGCTCAATTACAGTCTTGAAATTTTGCAACTTATCATAAAACTTGATCAAATTGCTTGGTGTGAAAGTGAGGCCACAATCTCTTTATATATAGAGAATGTCTCCTCTATTCTAGGCCAACTTGACCAATTGTATGTAGGACGACTTGTCAATGAGTATCTCCAACACATTTGAGCCAACTTCTTTGGAGCATTTTGACAAGGTCTTGGAGCATACAATTGAACCAATAACTTGTTCATTCAAAAGTGTAACATGACTTCATAAATTTAACTCTTGATTACTTTTATGACAAGATGAAAAATCCCTAAAGACATTAAGAAGAAATCTTTGACCTATAATAAAAACTTCTTTCTCATGAAACCCATGAGGCAAGCATTACAAAATACATTTTATTATCTGTGTCTCTTCATTATATAAATTCATAATTACAAGTCATTATGAAGACAAAACCTAGTTACACTTTTGAAAAGTGTTAATATGTGTTTGATTGTAGCTAATATGCGAAGGAAGTGATCCTCCTTGATGGATATCTAATATAATTAATGAAACAATGGACAAATTATGCATTCATGGCCTATATGTACTATGTTTACAAAGTGTTTGTATAAATGAACACTATGTGCTATGTAATCTTGAGCAAGAACAAATACTAAGAACATAACATGAAGACTTAGGAAGCTTGTTGACAAAGTTATGGGAAGTTATGGGAATTTGGTCGGCAGGCTAGCCCTAAACTTTTGGAGCAAATTTTGTGGTTGCATTATCATAACTGAGAAATGGTTTGTGGTTCACCTCAAATGGTGCGGTACAACTCAATACAGCTTGATTTCCCCAATGGCCCTGATGGCTCTCCAAGCTTCCCTGAAGCTTTTCGGGCTATAAAATTATTCAAAAAGTTCTGAAACCTCTTCCATTAGGTTCAGAAGGTGGAAAATAGTTGAAAATGATTTTTTGTTAACTTCAAACAGTGAGGTACAACTCAATACAACTCCATTTCCCCAATGTCCCTAATGGCTCTCCAAGCTTCCATGAAGAAAAAATGGTTGTAGAACACCTCTACTACCTTTGGAACCTATCCAAAACACTCCAGAATTCTGAAGAAAGCAAAAATTGACCAAAATTTCGTCCAATTTGGTCCAATATTGGAGAAGTTATGACAGAAACAACATTCTGCCCAATCTTCCCTAAATAAGCTCCACCAAAAATGGGATAACTGTAGTTAGCTGCGCCAAAATGGAAAAATATGCTGAAATTAGTGGAAGGTGCTCCAAACTTGTGGAACCGTCAGAGGTTACATTAAATTTTAGTGGGGCGGGGTCACATGTGACCGCCGCCCTAACCGCTGGTTTTCCCGCGGCTTATCCATTCGTCAAACTTTCACAATAAATGTTGGCCCTTCATGTGACCGCCCTTTGAGCCAGCGGTTATGGTTATTGTAGCCACTGTTAAGGACTAGGGCATGGTTTTTAAATGTTGGTCATATGGTTAACGTATAATATGGGGGCTGGCCCCCTTTGCCACCACCCAAATCTCATTCAAACTTCAAATACAACCATGGCCCGCTCTATGTTAAGAACTAATGTGCGTAGCACAACTGTAGTGCATCTGGTTTGTTCACAAGAGGTCCGTGGTTTGACTCCTGTGGAGTCACAAAATTTTTCCAACCAAAATTTCCATAGGCCTGGGGCCACGTGGCGGCCTCCGGGCTTGTCATGTGGCACCCGTTGATTGGCCGCAATTCTCAAAAGTAAAACAACAGACGAATGGAGAGCTGACACTTGTCGAAAAAAAATTGGCCCGAATGGAATATTCTAAGGAATATTTCAGGGAATATTATTTTTTTAATAATTCCAAAGTCAAAGTCAACTCTGGTCAAACTCAGTTTTTTGCAGTTTACTGAAAACTTCAAACTTGCATAACTTTCACATATGATGTCGGATTTGAGTGTCGTTCAAGGTGCTAGGACCATATTGACGAGGCCTATCTGATCGTTCAGGTTGCAAGTGATTTTGAACACTTTTAATTTTGAGCTTTTTCCATAGCTCAGACTTGAGCTCCTGATCACACCTCCCAAATGAGAAGCTTTTGGACCCCAAAAACTCACTGAAATGTTGAAACTAATTTGTACAGTAAATGAGAGAATAAAAACATCCTCTTCTCTTTAGCCTCCAAAAATTTTCCTGACTTGCCAACTGTCCTCATGGCGAATTTTTGTTGAATGAGCCATGTACTTGTGCTGAATCTCGACCAAGTTTTCTCGCCATACCAATCTGCCATTCTGAAACCAGCAATGACCCTTGCTGAACTTTGTTCCCTCTTTGCTTGCATGTCTTTCCATCTCATGGAATCTTGCATTGCTTTGCACCGACACTTCGTTTTCTGCACCAATCGACACCAAAGGCACCTTGTGCAACATACAACATCAACAAGAAGTTGACCTGAAATGTGCTATACAATTGACACAATCATCAATGTAAAATGTGTGCCCACAATCGACACAAGTTGAAAAACATGTGTGACACAATCGACACAAGTTGATAAACTACAATATACATCTTTACAATCACATGTGTACGTATCATGTACAATGAACTATATACAGTTCGCTAATTACACATACAACCTCTATGTACATGTGCAACTTGAACTCTTATTTTAAAATACCAACAAGTACATCATCCCAAAAAAAATGTGGGTGACTAAGAGTTGAACTAAAATACATTGCTGCAATATAAGTGAGTATTATACTCATCCTTTACTCCTCCATGGCGAAATTTTGCAACAACAAAGAAATTCCTTCAACTAAAACTACTTTTACATGCAATCTTGCATCAACTTTTCAACTGAAATATATGCATACAAAATCTGAAATTTGCATGTACAAAATGAGTATGACTTGCTGCATTAAGAAGTTAATCCACTTCCTACCAAGCCAACTCCATGGCGTCTTTTCCTACTGCAACATTTCTACATGTGAATCTTCCATTTCCACATCAATAATGGAATCCATAGATCCACTTGTACCAATATTTTTGTCCTCTAGCTGCATGTGCTTTGGATGACTTGTTGGATGCAAAGTCCAACAGTGAGAGACATCATGTCCCTTCTTTTGACAAAATGTGCAACTCTTAAGCACTTTCTGAGAAAGCTTTCTTTGCCTCTTCTGCTTGCTGTGTGCTTTCTTTTTCAACCAGCATCTTGAAGCAACATGGTTAAGTCCACCACAAAATGTGCAACAAAACTTTCTTTCATTTGAACAAGAAAAACTATCATTATTTGCTGAAACATAATCAAATTGATCATGTGAATGATTATACCTCTTTTGCTACATGGAATGTCCATCCTTTTTGTCTTCGAAAGACGATGAACTAGTATAGGAGACAACTTTCTTTTTCAGACTTTAATCACTTTTCTTGTCTTGAAAACTGTTTACATTTGCATGCTCGCCATAAGTGACATGGTTACCCTCTACTTGCTGCAATGATGGCTTAAAAAAATGGCAATCATCCTTAAAACAATTTTTACATATATGCATTTTAGAACTTGGAATAAAGGTTCTCTTTAAATTTGCATCACATGCATTCAAGGATTTGGAGTCTTCGCCATTAAACTGCATATAACCAAGATCAACATTCTTGTTTCGCTCCACAACCGAAATAGGTTCAACCATGCCTTGTGCATGCTTTCCCAAAACTTTTCCTTCATGATAGCCCATTTTAACCATTAATTTGGACCTTATAGCCCTTGTATGTTTTTCAAAAGAACCAACACACTTTTCAATTGAGGAAATTGAAGACAAGTTGGAATGGTTTACCTCTTCCTCAGGTATCTTCTTGGACAAAGCTTCTTGAGCTTGAAGGAGTTGTTTCTCCATGTCATGCAGTCTTTGGAGAATTGTTTCCTTCTCTTCCTTCATGGCTAACAATTGTGCATGAAGCTTAACACTTTCTCTTTGATCCTCAATTAGAATCTGCACCATGTCCTTCACCTTAATGAACTCATTCTTCATGTAATCATTGAAGAATCTCGTGAAGGAGGAAACTTCACTTGTAGAAGAAGTTGACATTATGTAAATGGTCAAATTAACTAAAGGAACTCCCAAAGAAAAGTTCTCAAAGCTTTCAAACAAATGACAAGCTTTTAACCAAATAGTTGTAAAGACCCCTTCTTATTCAAGCAGCCATAAAACACAAACTCCAATAGCTTTTTGTAGCAAACACTAATCAAGTGGGTTTGTTTTCCAAAGATAATCTTGAGGTACTTTGGGGTAAGGAAATAGTCTACAACTCTTTATTCCTTTCCAAGACTTAGCTATCAACAACTATCCTTTCAACTCAAGCAAACTCATACAATCAACCATTTTGCAACCAATAAAACAATCAATATTTTACACTGTTTTAACATATTTTGCACAAAAAAAAATTCTCAAAATAAGCTCAACCTATGCTCTGATACCATCTGATCTGAAAATGGAAGTATTTGTAAATGCTGTGCAAAGTATCAATTTCCATTTAATTAAATGTGTGCAAAATTCTCCATGTCTTTCAAGTTAAACAAAGTGTATTTGGTAACTATTTCTGAGTTTATGTGTGAAGGAATGTTATTTAAATTTTATGTTTAACATATTAAATCAGAAATACACAGCAAAATAACTTCAGCATAACATGACTCAGATATTTGGTGAGCAGTTCACCCCTCCTGGGCTATGTCTGTTGGACCAATCCTCCCAAATTGGCTTGTCCTCTTGTATTAAAATGCTCCAAAATTCTAATACAAGTTTAAAAGTTCCTCAATAGGAAAATATTGCTGTAAATACAGAATCAAAAGACATGAAAATGCTAAAAATTCCTTTCCATATTCACTAAACAGTGAAGAATTACCAAAAATAGTGTCTTCTTCAACAAGGCCCTAATGGCTCTTTGAACTCCTCTGAAGATTTTCAGGTTGTAGAAGTCCTCAAATAGTTTTGAAACCTCTTCCATTAGGTTCAAAAGGTCGAAAATAGCTGAAAATGGTTTTTGGTTCACCTCAAACAGTGAGGTACAAATCAATACAACTCCATTTCCCCAATGGCCCTGATGGCTCTCCAAGATTCCTTGAAGCTTTTCGGGCTCTGAAAGTCTTCAAAAAGTTTTGAAACCTCTTCCATTAGGTTCGGAAGGTGGAAAATAGCTGAAATTTTTTTTGGTTCACCTCAAACAGTGAGGTACAACTCAATACAACTCCATTTCGCCAATGGCCCTGATGGCTCTCCAAGCTTCCATGAAGCAAAAATGGTTGTAGAACACCTCTAATACCTTTGGAACCTGTCCCAAACACTCCATAATGCTGAAGAAAGCCAAAATTGACCAAAATTTAGTCCAATTTGGTCCAATATTGGAGAATTTATGACAGAAACAACATTCTGCCCAATCTTCCCTAAACAAGCTCCACCAAAAATGGGATAACTGCAGTTAACCCCGCCAAAATGGAAAACTCTACCGAAATTAGTGGAAGGCACTCCAAACTTGCAGAACCGTCAGAGGTTACATTAAATGTTAGTGGAGCAGGGTCACATGTGACCACCGCCCTAACCGCCGGTTTTCCTGCGGCTTATCCATCCGCCAAACTTTCACAATAAATGTTGGCCCTTCATGTGACCGCCCTTTGAGCCAGTGGTTACGGTTATTGCTGCCACCGTTAAGGATTAGGGCACAGTTTTTAAATGTTGTTCATATGGTTAACATATAATATGGGGGTTGGCCCCCTTTGCCGCCACCCAAATCTCATTCAAACTTCAAATACAAACAAGGCCCGCTCTATGTTAAGAAATAATGTGCGTGGCACAATGATAGTGCATCTGGTTTGTTCGCGGGAGGTTCGCAATTCAACTCCTGTGGAGTCACAAAATTTTTCCGACCAAAATTTCCATAGGCCTGGGGCCACGTGGGGGCCTCCAGGCTTGCCATGTGGCACCCATTGATTGGCTGCAATTATCAAAAGTCAAACAACAGACGAATGGAGAGCTGACACTTGTCGACAAAAGATTGGCCCGAATGGAATATTTAGAGGAATATTCTAGGGAATATTCTAAGGAATATTCCTTGAAATATTCTGTTTTTTTAATAATTCCAAAGTCAAAGTCAACTATGGTCAAACTCAGTTTTTTGCAGTTTAATGAAAACTTCAAACTTGCATAAATTTCACATACGATGTCGGATTTGAGTGTCGTTCACGGCGCCATGATTGTATGGATGAGGCCTATCTGGTCGTTCAGGTTGCAAGTGATTTTGAACACTTTTAATTTTGAGGTTTGTCCATAGCTCAGACTTGAGCTCTTGATCAGGTATGAAGCTCTATGTTTGATCTGTAAACTTTCATGGATATTCTACTAGACAGTTCATCACAAAAGATGTGGTAATATAATATTTAAAATATGAAATTCAACACTATTATATTTTTAATCATGATTTCTGAATCTATAGATTTATTATTAATAGTGCATGCATGCGAATGAAAATTATATAGAAAAATAGAGAACGGGAAAATAAAAGTTCACACACACATAAGACACGTGATTTTCTTTGGGAAACCCTTTTGGGGTAAAAAAACCCAGGTGGAAGGTGAGGTCGCTCCACTCTCTTTCTCTGTCTTGAAATATGGTTGTGAGTACATAGAAGTATGGCATGTGGCTCATGGGATGCTAAAATGCACAAATACTCTACGTGTGTTATACCTCATATCCCTCTTGTCTATCTTTGTTCAAATATGGAAGAAATTCACTCAAAAGAATGGAATCCCTTTTCTTCCTAGTAGCCTGGTTATAACACAACCTGATAGCCTACTAGTGGTTAGGTTTGACTACTTCAACTGTTAACCAAAGTTACAATATAGACTCTTATAGAGTCTTTTACATCATAATCATGTGGATAACCCATTTTCCATGAATAATGGGGGTTGACGTGGCATCCTTTTGAATTATGGTGGTGAAACAGGAAGGTCAAATTCTTACTAGCATATATTTCGCATATAGACTCTGATTGGCCCGATTTGCATCGTTGGAAATGTATCTGTGTGAATAACATGAAAAGATGTTGTGCTAAAACGACAAATTTTTACCCCCTAAAAATGTCGTTTGATCCCTCAAAATGCTCTCGGAAGGTTTCAGACCCTATTTAGCCAAACTGGATCCCGCTAGTAAAATCAATCCCGAGAGATTATTCCTCCACTTTTTCCACTTTGAAAGCATTGAGATGGATGAAAAACAATATAATGATCCAATCAAGATCAATGTGTTTCCCAAGTCAACTTTATATAAGTATCTATAGCTTTAGTTTCATTTCGTGCTTAGACGTTAGTCTGTGGTCTTCGCTTAAGATGTAAGTCAAAGAATGTGAGTCTAGTTCAATGTGAACTGCATTGGCTTTGTAGGGTTTCATGTAGTCTTAGTTTGGAAAATCTACGGGAAGTGAAATTTAGTGGGTAGGTGTGTTTCACTGTGCTTTGTAGTCAGTTTGGTCCTTTCGATGGTTTTCTTGGGCTCAATGGTAAATGGTGAATATTTTAAGGAGGAGGTAATCTCTCCTTTTGTCACAATTGGTGTCTCGTCTGTAAAGTCTAGGTCTAATGTTTGAAGTTCTTGCGATGATTTATTTTTTTGGTTCATTGTTCTTGGTATTGGGTCTCATACATTCTTGTGCTATTTTATAAGTAGAGGAACTCATATAAGTTGTTATAAGTTCAACCCTGATTCATCTATGTCGGTGAGGTAGAAGGGGAGGAGCAGACGGGGAGGTGGTGGTCAAGTCCAACAAGGGAAGCATAGTGCTAATATTTTTTCTCATGACTCGACTACCACATTTTTCAATGTTGTTCCATTGGAGACACACCAAGAAATTTGGAATCTAGAAACACAAGTGGGGGTCGAAGATAATCCCTCTCTGATTAAGAGCTCTTGGAGGATATGTTTCCTTGGGTTCTTGACCCTGGGCACACCAGGGGTAGGAATAAACAATACCTAAAATATTTGGCTCTTCATTAGCAAATGAATACCTTGTTAGGTCTGGTCCCGACGGATAAACATGTGGAGAAGTACAATATATTTGCATCCCTTGAAGACATCAAGAGAATGCTCAGGAATCAATGTTTCTATTTGGATAGAATCGATTCTCAGTTGACTCATATAGAAATTCACATTGCATGTGAGTCAGATGGGGGGATATGATAGATCCTCCTAGCTCTAGCACGAGGGTTCCAACCAATATTTCTTCTTCTGAGAATGATTAGAGTGCTCGGTGGGTGGAGGTTCAAATGGATTGTTTTGTGTGAGGGTTCTTGGCTCATTAGTATGGATGCCTGGTATATCTGGTGGTCTCCTCGATGAATGGAGGTAAGTGTGGTGGTTCTTGGCCCATATTTTATGACACATGTCATCTCTTATGTTCCCCTTGTTGAACTTTCTATGGCCAGTCGTGGTGCTTATATCTCGACTGTTTTTTCTTGGAGTGTTTATTTTGGGAATGGGTCGTTTTGGTCTAGTTATATGTATTTTGGGCAGTCCCTTCGCGGATTATAGAATGTTTCCATTGATGATTTTTGGAAAATATGTTAAGCTATCTTTGAGTGGGTTAGTTGGGCAATGTTACAGGCTCAGGCTCTTGTCTGACCTTTGATTTAATGTTTTTTGTGTTATGGAGTCTTATTTTTTCACTAGGATTTGAGATTTAGTTTTTGAGGATAAATGAGATAGTATGATGAGAAAAAGTTACAGTTGCCATGGTCACTCTGATAGTCTCTATAAAGCCATGTAAAATTTATTTGATTAATATAAAATACCTTAGCTTATAAAAAAGATCTTATTTATATAAAGACTCAGAATGACAATATAAAATACATTAATATTCAATTAATAATATAAAAAATTCACTAATATTTCTCTTATATCCTATTATTCACTTACAAGAAGCTCTTGCATTCCAAAAACTAAGTTTGTCTTGACTCTTTTTTCCTATTGTAGTTACCATTTAAGAATTAAGAATATATTCAAAATTTATAAGTAATTTGTTAATTGAAATTTTTTAAATTACATTTTGTATTTTTTAATATTTTTTTAAATGGGTTTCATCTTTATATATCTAATATATTTTAATATTTCAAATTAGATAATAGTTTTTCAAAACAAATTAAAATAAAACGAAATTTTTCTTTTTTTAATATTATTATATTTGAGGCATGTATGTTTCCACAAGTAGGCATATAATGTTGATCGGAGTTATTATTATATTTGAGGCATGTATGTTTCCACAGGTAGGAATACAATGTTGATCAGAGTTTTTGGAATCTTGTGTATTAAGTTCAAAAGACTCAACCTTTCAGGCGAACACTTCACCCATATTCAGGGGTAGAGAGCTTTTTCAGATGATAGGAAGAACCCATTGGACAAGAATATATAGCTAACCAGAAACTAGTAGTTAAAATATTAAGGATTTAAGGGCACGGTGATAATAATGAGTCAAAGCAATTAATAATTTAAATCAAATTGATTAGATGAATGATTTTATTTAAATTAAATTAAGATTAAATAAATAATTTAAATTAATATTAATATTAAAGTGAATTAATAATCAATAACTAATGGTTACAGGAAAAATTTAATGATTAATAATAGAAGAATTCATATATAAAAATTTTAAAATTTTAAATTAATAATCACATAATAAAAATGAAAGGTCGAGGAAATTATTTAATTTTAAAAAACCAATTTTTAAATTAACTTTAAATTAATTAAAAATTTATAATTAAAGTCAAAAGTAAATAATTGAAATTAAATTTACAGATAACAAATTCTTAAGAGAAGAAATCAATTTAAAGAAATTAACCTTAAGAATTGAATTTAGAGAGATCTCCATAAAGATTTTATTTTTATTTATTTAATTGATTTTTATATTTTTGATGTATGAATTTATTAATATAGTCCTATTACTATGTTGCAATTTCAGCATTAGATCATTTTACAATATAATAGGACCACTCATTTAAATTTATAGCAGATTCAATTTGAGGGGGATTTTATAGATTATCAATTAAGTCGGTCCTTGAAGCCCACCATGCACTATATTTCATCTAAATTCCCTCTATCTAATTCTATTCTTTCCTAGCTTCTTCTTTTGTGTTTCTCCTTTGATTATCTCTTCTATTATCAATAACCATAAGCAAGGGAATCATAAGCTACAACTTTAAGATCAAAGGAAATACTCCCTATCCTATCTTCTTGATCGAATTTGGCTTGTCCCCCATTGAAAGTACAACTATGTTTAGATATCTTATGTATAAGAAGAAGCTTTACATCATGGAATAAAAAAGACTCCCTAAAATTGCTTCTAACTATAGTCAAAACCTCCACCTTCGCCTCAAGCTTAGGTGACATAAGGATGCCTAGTCTTGGCTCAACCATTGGGGAATTAAGGAGGAGGTCAGTATGGGAAGCAAAGATAATATAAAAAATACTATTACCTCCAAGGTTTAAGGACAAGTTGTGGGAGGATCAGGAGCTCGATGGTAAAAGGAAGCTAAGATACTATAAGGAGGCGATCAACCCCACCCTTGATAATAAGAAGTATCTCTCTGTGTTTTCCAACAATAAGAAAAAATGATCATCGCTAGGATAAGAACTAATTCCCATGAGCTTCGAAGTGAGACTGAGCAGTGGTCTATTCCCAAGACTCCTTGGAACGATATAATCTGTTAGATTTGCAATTCTAAGAAGGTGGAAGATGAAAAGAGCTTCCTTTTAGACTGTCCAACTCTTACTCACATTCGCTCTCAATTCCCTAACATCTGCCACACTTCCAATCTTCTTGACCTATTAAGCCATCCCACCTATAGCAATCTTGGAGAACTTATTTCCCTTCTCTTTGACCATAAAAACAAGATTTTGAAGAATCAAACTTAGATTCTTTCTCCTCTCTTAAGGTATCATAGACAACATTGGTCCTAACCTACGGTAACCATAATCATCATCATCATTTTAATCTATAAAAATC